>JPJV01002369.1:0-15930 GCA_000750745.1 Pseudogymnoascus sp. VKM F-4281 (FW-2241)
CGCCCCACGGAAGCGCACCTTCCCGCCGCGGCGCCGCGACGCCGCGCAAGCCGCCAAGCACCACCTCCACCACCACTCCCCATCCCCAATCCCCGATCCCCGTTAGCAGAAAACAAACAAACCACCCCGACGATCGCGCAAATCTCCCATTTTCACATTCGGCGACTAATTTCTGACAAGTCCTCCCCCAGTTTTAACAGCTGACAAACGCATCACAAAGCTCCCTAAGCCACCCGCTGACGTACGCCACCCCCTGCACCCACCCCATCGGCAATTCGCGTATGGTATGTATGTATGCGCGCCGGTATGCATAGTGCGCGCGCAGCAGTGAAGGAATGTCCCGAGATGACTGCCGAGATCTGGGTTTGTTGCGTGGGTGCTAGGTTGATGTTTATTTCGCCTGATGGGGGGAGAATGGGCTGTTTCGGGGGGCTTGGGTGGGGGAAGGTGGTGTCCTGTCTTGTCTTTTCTTGAGGGGTTCTTTGGGGTGCGGATGCGGTGTGGGTGTGAGATGCCTTGGGATTGGGGGCTTATCACGCAAGAGGCTTGGTTGTCTCGGGGGAAAGGTACGTGGAGGGAAGGAAGCTGTTTCTGGGATTCATATATCTACTTTGTTGTTCTGCACATTTTTGGGAGGTTGGTTTTTGTTGATTTTACTTTTCACTTGTGTGTGTTTGTAATTGGACTTTTTTTACAGGACGATACTCCGAAGAAGCTTCGATTTTGCATTGAGGGTACATAGGTGTACGTGTTTGAAGACCAGACTCAGTGTGTTGTGTGTGCTTGACTTGGGACGGACCTGAAACACTCACATCGTCGGCGCCACTTACGCAAGCTTGGGAATATAACATTTCGCCTCAACCAAACGAACACAACGTCACCAATTCGGGTAGAATAAAGTGTGTTGGCCTGCACTTATCCGATATTACGCATACCGAAAAAAAGGGATTTCGGGTCATTTCTTCAATACTTGCTGAGAGAAACCTGCACGGGGTTGTGATTGTGCAACACAGCACGACAGGTCGATTATTAACGGTGGTGTTGAGATTTTTTCAGTTCAAGTGTGTTACTGTGGAATTGTGATTAGTATATAGCCATCTTTTCATCCTGTCAAGCTTTACGGGTTCTGCAGAACTGTCAGATTGAGTGTTGAAAGTTTATACGAAGATGAAAATCCAACAGCTTCTTGTCGCTGCTGCGGCATTGGGTAGGTGTTTTTTTCTTAATAACCTCACATCTCTCACAATTTACTATCCGGCATAACCATCAATAAAGAGCACCCAAAGGCTAATACACCCAACAGTACCTCCGACCCTCGCAGCACTAGCCACCTACTCCCCCCTATCAGGAATCAACTATGCCGTCGGCATCCCCACCACCACCCGCACCTCCAGCACCGGCCGCGGCGACATCTTCATCTCCGTCTCCTTCCCCGCCAAATACCAATATGTCGGCATCGGCATCGGCACTCACATGGCCGGCTCTACCATCTTCGTAGTCTACACCGACGGCAAGGGCAACGTGACCGTCTCCCCCCGCGACGGTGCCGGGCACTTCGAACCCACCCTCAATCCAGACAAGGTGGTCACTATCCTCAATGGCTCAAAGGCGGACGCAGACACCGTGGTCGCGAACTTCAAGTACGTCGCCGACGAGGCGCTGTTGAATATCCAGAGCTCGTCGCCGTTCATCGGGTCCTGGAAGGAGGGGCCCGCGTTCAACACGGCGGACCAAGCACAGGCGCTCGAGCACCACGACGGTCGCAGTGTTTACTCGCTGGACCTAACGAACGCCGACGTGGATTCGGCGAATCCGTTTTTGGGCGGTTCGACGGAGTCGGTCGGGCAAGGATCGCAGGGTGTGGTTGATATGAGCCTGGGAAGAAAGCTCTTGAAGGCGCATGGAACCCTGATGGGCGTGGCGTGGCTGATTGTGTTTCCGGCTGGCGCGGTGCTGATGCGGTTGCGCTTGGGGGGAGTGTGGACGCATGTTTTGGTTCAGGTGTTAGGGACGTCGATGGTGATCGCGGCGTTTGGGATTGGGTACTCTTTCTCGGGGATGGTTGGACTGGTAAGTCTCATCTAACCCCCCCCCCCGTGCAGACGTGCATACTAACCACCACCCTCGCAGCGCTTCAACAACACACACACCATATTTGGCGCCGCGATCTTCGGTCTCATCCTCGTGCAGCCTTTCTTGGGGATTGTACACCACTTCCTCTACAAGCGCGGAGGCGAACGCACCCTCTTTGGCCTGGCACACTGTTGGTACGGCCGCGCGGTCATCATCCTGGCTGTCGTGAATGGAGGGTTGGGGCTGGAACTGGCTGGGAACACGAGGGGCGGCGAGATCGCATACGGGGTCGTGGCGGGCGTTGCGCTGCTGGTGTATCTTGGGGCGGCGGCGTATTCGGTGAAGTCGAAGAAGACGGGGGAGAAGGTTAAGGATAAGGATGAGTTGAGAGGGGAGGAGGGGGGTGGAGTGCAGGGGTGAAAGGGTAGAGTGTGATGGAGTGGGTTGGGATCGGGACGGTTCACGTTTATATCCTATTTGGATGAGTTTACCTTGCGTTTATTTTCTTCGGGGTTGGGGGTTTGGGGAAGTTTTGACTTCTGGGCATATACGTCTAGGATGCTATATTGGCGTCGGGACATGGTTATGATTTGGATGAATGAGAACGGCTCGACTCAGCTAGGGGGGTTTGTGCAGTTCTCAGGTCAAGACCGATACAGGGATATTTGTGATATATATACAGTACTTTGTGATAGTGTTACTGTATAATTACGAGCCAAGGTGGCCAAGAGCTGAGGTCTCATATATGTGTTCTTATTCCTATGGATGGTGGATGTTGGCTGATGTTGGCTCCTTTGCTTATAATTAGAGTGAAAAGGCATGTGTTAGTCTTAATGGCTACGCTTCATCCAACCACTCGCCCTCTTCCATGCCCTGGTTAAAGTCCTTGTACTACACGAAAATAAAACTACTGTACTGAGTAGTAATCGTACTATACTAGATTAATGACGCGCCGGCCTGGACGGTGGAGTACAGGTGGAGTACATCCGCCCTTTTCCCAATTACAGCACGAGTAGAGCTGATTAGTACGTAAATAGTAAGTACCTTGCATTAAATCCAGTCTCAAAGTCCTAAGAAATCGTCCCATATGGTCCTAAATGGCCCTTTTTTCCATTTACTCCCATAGTAGACGAGTTAGACGACCCCCAAAAAAGTACGTACCGTCTCACAAAGTCGGCCTTCCCCAGCCGAAATTCAAAGGTAGAAATAATTATTTCCCCCCCGCGTTTATTTCCTTGCTTTCCACCCCCATCTCCCTCCCAGCCTCACTTCACAACTACACACAACCCACCACCAAAGCGAAAACTGGTGAAAATAAATACGTGTCGAACTTATTTCGACTTCACTTCGACCTCACTTCTAACGCGACTTACAACCAACAGCAGCCCAACAGCAAATGCAATTCGAACACTCGCCCACCCAACGTTCGCGCAATCGTCTGCGCTGCCAGATGCAACCTCCAACCGGCCACGAGCAACTTCCACGCACCGATCGATCGCACCTTAGAGTAGATGCCGAGCGCAGACGTGGCGCACCTTGAATAACTCACGTCTACTCGAGAAAACCTGAATCACCCCGAACACAAACCGACCCTATAAGCACGCCGAGAGCGAAAGCCTACCCTACGATCCAACCATGCGGTCGACCGAGACCAAGGCTATGACAGCCACCAGGACCGTCCGCGGCTTCCACACCCCCGCTGCCTCTGGCGACGAAGACTCGGACTATTCTGGCTTCAATACCCCTCGCCCCCACACTCAGACTCCCAAGCCCACCCCCAGCGAGTCGAACCTTAGCATGGTGAGCAACAGCAGCTGCGCCATGGTCCGCGAGACCTCCAACCAATCCACCGCCTCAGCGTCGCCAACAAAGATGAGCGGCATCGGACACCTGCTGCGCCAAGAGCTGCAGAATCTCAATCTGGGCGGCGGCGCAAAGTCGCGCAGCCAGTCGTTTGTGAATGGCGTCAAGGACCGCTTCAAGAAGGGCTCGCCGGGGAGCAGCACCGGGTATAACACGCCGGATAAGAGTGATAGTGATTCGGGTGAGCGCACGTACGAGGTTACGATTGGCGCCACGGGGGCGTATGATTACATTGCCCACGGCAGGTTCCCGACCTGGGACGAGAGAGATAATTACGGTGCGGACTTTGGCGTGCCCCTTGAGCCGGATGAGTATGATCCAGAGCTTTTAAACACCCACCGCAAGATGTCGGCGGCCGACTTTGAGCCACTTCGCTGTCTGGGCAAGGGCACATTCGGGACGGTGCATTTGGTCAGGCAGATTTCAACTGGGCGTTTGTTTGCGCAGAAGCAGTTCAAGAAGGCCACACTCATTGTGCATACGCAGCAGGTCGAGCAAACGAAGACGGAGCGCACGATCCTGGAGAATATTAACAGACACCCATTCATTGTGAAGCTGTACTACGCCTTCCAAGACCAGGCGAAGCTGTATCTCATCCTGGAATATGCCCAAGGCGGCGAGCTGTTCACGCACATGCAGCTCGAATGCTTCTTTGTCCAAGAGCGTGCCGCATTCTACATGGCCGAGTTGGTCCTCGCACTGGAGCATCTCCACAAGAACCTCGGTGTCGTTTACCGTGATCTCAAGCCAGAGAACTGTCTCCTGGACAATGAGGGTCACCTCCTCCTTACTGATTTCGGCCTCTCCAAAGTCGCCCTCGATGGCGAGAGCTGTGCAACCGTAGCCGGCACCGTGGAATACATGGCCCCAGAAGTCGTCCAAGGCAAGAAATACGGATTTGCCGTCGACTGGTGGTCGCTCGGCGCTCTCGGGTTCGACCTGATGACCGGCAACCCGCCCTTCCGCGGCAACAACAAGAACATCATCATGCAGAACATCGTGCACGGCAAGCTCAAGATGCCCTACCACCTCAGCTCCGAGACAAAGGACCTCCTCACGCGGCTTCTACGCAAAGAACCCAAGAAGCGTCTCGGCTACGGCCCACGAGACATCCAGACCATCAAGTCTCACCGCTTCTTCAAGAACATCGACTGGGCGGCTCTGGCACGCCGTGAGGTCAGCCCGCCCATCGTGCCATTCATCAACGATCCCGAGCTGGCTGAGAACTTCTCGAGCGAGTTCACGACGCTGCCGCTCAGTCCGGTGGTGGAGCGCGGGTTCTGGGGGTCAAAGGAGGATCTGAACCCGGCGAATGTGTTTAATGGGTTTAGCTTTGTCGCGAGCCAGAGTCTCCTAGATGGGTTCAGTGGGCATTGTCGTGGGGGGTTGAGGGTTAGGGGGGATGATGATGAGGATGAGGAGATTTTGGTGGAGAAGGACGACGATGATGATGATGGGTGGGGCGATTCGAGTGGCAGGGGCCAGAGAGCCGACAGCGTGGCGTCGATGATCAGTTTGTAGGCGTCCTCAGCCATGCGTCTCTGTCTACTCAAGACGACAGCGAGACGAGGCATTCAAATGATTTATCGACAGCGGCTCATCGATGCACCGACATGGACGGGCGATCTAGACCTGCTTATACAGAGAGCGAGCGGTACATGGCGTTAATGGGAGTACAGCGACTGAAGGGAGAGATGAGATTTATACTTGCTCAAGCTTTATTATGGTGGAGAATTCAATTGTTTCTTCTTTTTTCTTTTTCTTCACGGGGTCGATTACATTTGCATCTGCACATACACAGACTGGTGGCATGATAGAAGGGCCGGTCATGGTAGATGGGGGAGGCTTGCATGCACTACTTGCCATAATGGATTGGGTGAGTTTGCTTTCCTGGCTAGAATGAATGTTGTTTATAATGCGGTGTCTATAAATGAGAGGCCATAGAGGTCGAAACAAGCAATGGCAAGCAATCCAAGCTATTCATGGAGTTCAAGCAAAAAATGTCAAGCCGTCCAAGACTTCCAAGCAATCTCACGTGCACCCCCCAAGCTTCCCCAACTACAGTACAGCAGTACGAAAAATCAATCTCCACACCCCCAGACCCATCAAACACGTGACAACCCCCAACACATTCTAGCATGTGAAGAAGCAAGGGCGGCCGTGTTCATCGATCCTTGTCCCACCCACCACCGATCACCACTCCAGCCAATCACACCCATACCTCGGCCCAAATTGTGACCGCGGAGACAAGTTATCTCATGACGGTCCGAACTGGAAACGATTCATTATAAACCCTCGTGGTCCCTTTGGAAAATAAATTTCCTTCGCCCTCTTCCTTACATACATCATCTACATCTCTCTCCCCATCACCATATACCCATAATCCACACATCATGTCTTCAGGTTCGTCCCGCCCCCGCCCCCGCCACTCATCCAGAACCCCAGTTAACGTCATCCTTCCCCAGCTCAATCCCGTGTCGGCCAAGTAGCCTCCCACCTCAAGGCCACGGGCCGCGACGCCATCCTCTCCAAATCCCCCGACGACATCGTCATCACCGCCGCCCTCCGCACCCCCTTCACCAAGGGCGGCAAAGGCGGCTTCAAAGACACCGCCGCCGCTGACCTCCTCGTCGGCGCCCTCAGCGCCGTCATCTCCCGCTCCGGCATCGACCCAAAACTCGTCCAGGACATCGCCGTCGGCTCCGTCCTCCCCCCCGGTGGCGGCGCCACCGAATTCCGCGCCGCGGCCCTCGCAGCCGGATTCCCCGACTCCACAGCCGTCAGGTCGCTGAACAGACAGTGCTCCTCTGGTCTCCAGGCTTGCGTTGACGTCGCAAATGCCATTTCTGCGGGTATGATCGATATCGGCGTCGGCGCCGGCGTGGAGAGCATGTCGCTCCAGTACGGCCCCGGTGCCGTGACCGAGTTCAGCGAGCTTCTCGAGTCGCACCCCGAAGCCAAGTCGTGCAAGGTCGGCATGGGACACCTGTCTGAGGCTATGGCCAAGGACCGCGGCGTCAGCCGTGAGAAGCAGGATAAGTTCGCTGCTGCGTCGTACGCCAAGGCGGCGCACGCACAGGATCAGGGGTGGTTCGATGCTGAGATCGTCCCGCTGAAGGTTAAGTACGAGGACCTGAAGACGGATCAGTGGAAGGAGATTACCGTCTCCAAGGACGACGGTATCCGCCGCGGCGTCACCGCCGAGTCTCTGGGCAAGATTAAGCCCGCCTTCGCCAAGGACGGCTCCATCCACGGCGGCAACGCCTCGCAAATCTCCGACGGCGCCGCAGCCGTGCTGCTCATGAAGCGTTCCATGGCCGAGAAGCTCGGACAGACCATCCTCGGGAAATACGTCACCGCCTCCGTCGTCGGCGTCGCGCCGCTGCTGATGGGTGTTGGACCCTGGGCTGCCATCCCGCTCGCGCTTGAGAAGGCGGGTATCACAAAAGATGAGGTCGATGTGTATGAGATCAACGAGGCGTTCGCGAGTCAGTGCGTTTGGTGCCTTGAGGCGCTCGGGTTGGATGAGAAGAAGGTTAACCCCGGAGGAGGTGCTATTGCGTTTGGACACCCCTTAGGGTGTACGGGGGCGAGGCAGGTGGGTACGCTTCTTGGGGGGTTGAAGAGGGGAGGCGGGAAGGTGGGTGTTACGAGTATGTGTGTTGGGACTGGAATGGGAATGGCGGCTGTTTGGGTTTCGGAGCAGTAGAGTGGGAGCGAGTGGGTGATGTGTATATAGTATGGATGGGATTATAGATGGGGTGTCTGATTATGAAAGTTCATTTGTATTATGATTTTGAGGTTTTATGATAATTTACTTGTGCTCTGCTCTGTGTGAAGATGTGACGGCTAGAGTGGATGTCGAGCAGACATCAGTTATAAGTTCTAGCCCCTCCCTTTGAACCACAAAGTTTAACATTGCGCATACTTTAATTAAAGGCATGTAAAGACTCGAAGAATATTATATATGCCGCAACTTCACCAACGCTAGAAAGCAATCCATATATATAGTCTCGTCCGAAATAGATCCCTCAATGCATTCTAATCAGATAGCCCAAGTAGTGAGTTTACGTTGCATAAATATACTTCTATCTAACCTACTACATACGAATTTAGCTAGCTTCCAGAAGCACCAGAGCTATACATTAGGGCTCTAAAGAGGTCTTGTAAGTGAATTTGCATGCGCAGTCTCCGTGTTCGAAAACCACGGCAATCACGAACTGAAGTTGAGGTAGTTCAGCATCAAGCGAAGAGAGCATACTAGCAGAGCTTCCAAGGCTGTCTAACCTCTCCATGCACTATGGATATCTGTTTGAATCATCTCCTTCTCTTTCTTGGGGTAATAGGGTCTCATTTTAGCTCAGTGATCCACTGGCACCTAGTTATAATCTCCACAGTTTTAGCAATCTCAAGGTCGGTCCGGTTCTATCATCGAAATTGTAAGTTCCAAACCACACCTGGACCGCGACTTTGTCACTTGTAAATCTTAGTGGAAGCAGAAGTTAGTAAGGATGGTCCTCATCGGTATCAGTTGTGGAAGTGCCGTCAACCTCGCTAGGTTACATTTCGTCCCGGGATCCCAAACTTACGAGAGAATTAGAATTGGAGGAACACGTCCAAGTCGTTAGGCCCCCAACCATCACTCTCGCATTTCTTCCACTCGCTGAATTGCAAGCTCTTCCACCCCTCTCTCAAGTCGAGAGACTTTGATATCATAATCCAACTTCTCTTTATATATCTCGTGCCACTTGGCGAAATCTTTCTCTTCCAGTTGGAACCCATCCCCAACACACTTGTTGATGTAGGCCAGAAACACGATCGCCAGGTCCCCAATCTGATCTCGCATACACCTACAAGACCACCTAACAATTAACCCTGCATTCCAGTCGCGAAATTTTAGCATCCTGCCTTGCAGGTCCCTGAAATGGAATGCCCGGAACTCGTTGTCGAATGGAGGGAGAGGCTTTACACCTTTACGTTGAAGCTCGTCTCGCCGCTTAATGATATCAATGAACTGTGCTACTATCACGCAATCCGCATCGTTCTCTAAACACAGCCCCGCTCCTGCCAGTAACTTATTGTCCATGGCTTTAGTATACCACTCAAGCAAGGGCTGTGGATAGGTGACATAACGGTAGTCAATAGGTAGCTTCGTCTCCTCCCCAGTCTCTGCAAAGTTTCTCAAAGCTTCCCATGCTACCTGAGGATTGAGGTCGCCATCATCCGCTGCACCTTGAATAAGCAACTCGGAGCCTTGTGGGGAATCTTCAGTTCTTGCCGGGTGAGTCCGTAGATAATCGAGAAGGTATTCGAAAGCAGCAGCTTGTTGGAGCTCGTGAAGTCCAGCCCGATTAAGGTTCTTGAGAATCGGAAGCTTCTTGGTGACATCGTCAAACACCTCAGAAGTGACACTACCAAGCGATTTAAGATCAACATCCAATGAAGGAGCAATATTAAAGACAAGCTCAGCAAAGAATAGAGGTTGCAAGGCTCGATCAAGCTGTCGGCGGAACTCTTCAAGTTGGGTAAGACTCTCCGGAAATTTTGGGAGACACTCAGCAACTATATTCCCGAACAGCTTGCCCAAGCCAAGTGAGCAACATTCCCAGTGAGGAATATCCATCATGGCTTCCCGCAGTGACTTAGTGACCGTTAGCATTGCCGCAATCGATGATCCCCAGTCGAATTGAACTGGCCAGTCCCCAGCCTCTGAGATCAGTGAAATTGTCTCCAGCGCTCTCGACACCTCGAGATCGAGATCCCTAGTAGAGAGATTGGACTGGCCTCGCAGAAGCTTCTGGAGACTCGATGTCGCAATGTCGAGCATACTGCTGCCGGAAGTATCCAGCATGGCAACATCCGCTCCAGCTTTGATAAGTGCCTTGATTGCCCATACATTGTGTGCTTGCACGGCAGCCTGTAAAGCAGTACTACGAGCTTCTCGGCTCGATCTTGCGTTGATGTGCTCTAGAGTCCCAAATTTGTTGAGAAGGAGCTGAAAGATCTCCAAGATAGTGGGGTCATCGTGATGGACAGAGGCAGCAATTATTAGGGCCGTCACTCCCTCTGCTTCTTGGACAATGAAAGATGGTGCTGCATCACCCTCAAGCTCTAGGAAAAATCGTATTGAAGCTCGGTGGTCGTCACACTGTGCAGATATCATAGGCTCCAATAGGAGTCCCAAGCTCGTGTAGCCATACCCTGCCACCTCATTCACGCTTGCACCTCTCTCAATCATGAGCTTGGCTAGTCCAAATGAGCCTTTCATGATGGCAAGATTCAAGGCTGAGAAACCCCGTCTGTCCTTCACGTTAGGAGATACTCCGTGATCGAGAAGAACCATCGCAAACTCAAGGTCAACCAGCCGGTTAGCTGCACATATATGAAGGAATGTAGATTCAGTGTTGGCTAGACGATGTTTGGGATGCAGATTCTTCTCGAAGTGGATCTTGTGTCCTACTTTGACGAGTTCCCGGAAGCAGTCCAGTCTTTGGTGGTCGAGAGCGGCATCGATTGGAGAGAATGGGAAGCTATCGTCGATGTATTTGAACTCATCTCCAACCCGGTAATCTCGGAGGAAGTAGCGAAGAGCTTCATTGTTTCCCATTTGGATAGAGAAAGTAGTTGTGGTTATGACTTGACCCATAGCCTCGATTTGATGATCCATGATACCGTAATCCTCAAGCAGTTGAAGGGTCCTGTGGCAAGCATTCTTCCAGTCCTTGCCATGCATGCAAAGTCGTTCCACTTGGCAATCCATTTGTATGGCTCCCACTGATATAATGTCTGACTTCATAAATGATAAATATGCCCTCACTTGGATCCGGTCTGTTATCTGAGGCCATTTCCTTGCCATGATTGCGTACAGCTGCGAGAGGAGGTACTCTAGAATATGGTAGAGGTGTAGTTCGGCTGCAAGGCGTAGAGGGTGGATGAAGCTATACTGCACAGCCAACTCGTCACGGTTGGCCTCTGGAAGTGACTGGAGACACAGCCTAAGAATTGTTTTGACCGCCGGCAAGTTTCGTAGGCCGCTCATAACCCAGTCAGTCGCCATCGCAGGCATATATAGAATAAGAACAGGCTTACATCGCTCTTAGTAACGGGCCTTTGAACATGATGTATCCAGTATACAGAAACTCGTCCTGTATAATCAACTTGTCAAACACAGACCTGCCAAAGACTACATGTGATAAATGGGGTTTAGATTCCCAGAGTCGGTTAGCAATTCGGTCCATGTCCTCTGGAGAAAAGTTCGGTATCCAGAACAAGCAGTTCTCTCCACCTGAATTGCTAGTCGCTGCGTTTGCTCCGTGATCAAGCAAGTATTCCAGTACTTGGGCATGACCATAGCAGCATGCCAAGAAGAGGGGTGTCTCTTTCCTCCAAGTAACACACTCCATGCTAACTCCCGACAACAGGATACTCTTCACCATTTCAATCTCTCCGTAAGCTGCGGCTGCCAGGAGCAAAAGCTCCCCGGTGGAATCTCCCGTATTTGTGGTAGTGGTGGTCTCTTGTGCCACTGAATCCGAGTCCGGCCCGCATGCCTTCATCAATTCTACATACGTTGGAATGCGGTGCCTTGCAGCTGCTTGTTCTTTGACATCACAGTTTCCGAGCTTATGGATCTGTTCTGCGAAACCGCCAAGGGAACATACCGCTTCTGTATACGCATCAACAAGTCGCTGTCTCTCAGGAGGAATCTCGATCTCAAAAGCGTCGTATAGCATCTTAATGCATGTGATAGACTTCCAATTCCTTCCAGGATCGCTGCACGATGCTTTGAAAAGGGTCTCGATGGCCTTTTGGGGCTCCGGATAGCATCCGATACCGAGCAATTGGAAGTTAAACAGGTGCCACAAAGCTTGTTGTTGAATAGTAATTGCTTCTGTCGTATCCTCGACTTCCTTGTGTTGGTCGCAAATCAATTGTAGTGCTCTATATATCTGAGTTTGAACTTGCATGTGGAGGTTCATTAACGCCTTCATCATCAAATCGACCTGTAGAGGATTGTTAGATAAGGCCAGTCTCTTCAGAAAATCAGTACTTACAATGCCCAATCCAGCGGGAAGCATAGGAACACTGATGGGCTCGAGGTCCTGGGGATTGTCCAAAGCTGGCTCCGCCACATCTGCATTCGTCCACGAAACGAGTGCCCGCAAGTTAGATAAAATTGTTGAAAGATTACGCTTTAAAGGGTCTCGGTCGAGGGCTGTCGAGAAGATTGCAGCATAAAGATCTCTTTGCTCTCGATTCATGTGAGGATGGCCCTCGGTGATGAAGTGGACAACGAGATCCGGAAAATGGGACAGCTTCAAAATGTCCCGAATCTTCTCCTTTCTAATAGCCGGGTTGAGAGGAATATCGAAAATACTGAATGGATCATGAAACACCAAGATTCGCCATATCGCTAATCCCAAGGAGTACAAGTCCGTCTGTTTGAGTTCTGAAATGGGAACAGCAGCTTCCAGAACCTCGGGCGCATTCCATGGAGGACTCACTCCCAGAAGTCGGACTTTCTCCTTTGGATCCTTCTTTGAGTATGTGTCAAGTATGATTGAGCATCCAAAGTCGCTGAGTTTGGCCGTGTAACCTTTCTCATCCCCAAATATCAAGATATTTTGAGCCTTGATATCTCCATGCACAACTCCATGTTTGTGGAGCGCATCCACGCCCTGGCATACATCAAGGCAAAGACGTTGTCTCTGCACAATATCCAAAGTTTTTCCACTCTTCTCAAAATCAGAAAGAGTGCCATGCGGGGCACGTTCAATGTAGAGAACGGGACATATCTCCAGCGGGCCGACAGCAGTGACACCCCAGGCAACCTTCTGAAGCGTGACGATATTCGGATGCTTTCCCAATTCGCGATGGCCCAAAACGGAAAGCTCTCCCATCAACGTGACAAAAGCCGCCTTCTTAAACTTCTTGGAAAAGCCGGTTGAAAAGCCTTGCCGCGAAACCTTGAGGACGCTCTCGATTTCCACGGGTCTACTAGCCACCGTTTGAGTTGTCCCGTGTCTGAAATCGCGTCTGACTGTAAAACTTGCTCCCTCGCCGAGTATAGGATAGTGGTTCACACTCTCGAGCCTAGTGTCCATGATTACATCTAGCTTATACACCATTTGGACAAACGTGATTAGGGAGGTTGCGATCTCATATTCGTTGCTTGTTTCAAGCGATGAAGCGGGAATGGATGGATTTGCTGCATATTCGTGACTGTCTGTCTCCGTTACAGCACCTTCAATTGGGCGAGGAAGAATGATTGAAGTTGTATCGTCGTCCATAGAGCCCAAGTTTCGGGGTAAGCGGGTGTGAGGTTCGGGCCGGATGGCTAAGCTGATGGCTGTGGTTAATACCCGAGTATGAGACTGACTTCAAGCAGTCTCTTCGCGCGGACAATACTCAAAGACTGTCTTGCTTTTCTAAAATAACTATGCTTGATGTCTGAGTTACCGTGTTTTGTTCCCCTCGTTTCGAATTTCCTTTTTTGGCAGCTTTAGAAGTTCAGCTCGTCGCTAAGCGCCCAAGTACAAGGCAACCGCATCTCGTGCCAAGTGCATGGATCCTCTTTAGCTGAGGCTCTCTTTCATCTGTTGTTATTCGCTAGTAAATTTGATTCAGCTATACTTCCCATGTCTCATCTCAGTATCTAAAACTAAAAGGATTTGAATATACTGCATTCTCAAATAACGGAAGCAGTTTGAAAATCCTAACCCTGGCCATGGCGGAGGTCAGCCTCGCCGTCATCGGCCTTGCAGCCCAACTTTTCATCTCTGTCGTCCAAACATACCGCTTTATATCCGATGCCCAAGGCTTGGTAAAAGACGCTCCTGAACTTTACTGGAAGTTGCGACTGGAGGAGATTAGATTACTAGCCTGGGGTCGGTATTGGGGTCTCGATCAGGGCAAATTCGATGATTTCCTCCAGAATGCGGGGCTGCTAGATGATGTGTGTGGGATTCTTACTAGAATGAAGGAGATATTGCAGAGTACGGAGTCGATGAGTAAGAAGTATGGTATTCAGCGCGTAGAAGATCCAGGGGTAGGTCAAATGACGGTGGTTGAAGAGGAGGAGGCTCCGAAGAAGAGACACAAGTTGGTGTCAAAGTTCAAATGGGCCTTTACAGACAAGACGAAATTCCAAACAATGATCACTGATCTCCAGGATTTCAACAATGGTCTTCATAGCCTACTAAGACTTGGGGAGTATCGAGCGGTAGGCCTAGTCGCACAGTCCGAGTCTCTCCGCATAACAGAAAGCATCGCTACCCTCTCCCATCTCCAGAAGGCATGTATAGAAGCAATTGACAGCCAAGCAACTGCAACCACAATAACAAGAAGTTCGAGTTACTACCGGGATCTCCTTCTTGCAACATCTTCAAAGCAGCTACTAGCTGCGCAAAGCATGGACGTGGTTGCACCGACAGGAACGTCTCTCCCCTCTAGACCCGACGAATCCCTGCTAAAGGAGTCTTCACTTGTCAAAGACTATACAAAAAATTCGCCCTCCTCATTGCGCCTCCTCGCATCCTACAGCCATCCGGAAAACCCCCCAACCCAAGTCCTCATCGAATGGAAGGACATTGACAAGACCAACCCCCACCTCCGCCTCATCTCCAAACGCGTCAACGACCTAGCAGAACTCCTCGACGAACGATATCCCAAACCTGCGGATTTCAGAGTCTTGGATTGCCTCGGCTACTTTGAAGATGAAAACAACTCCCGCTTCGGCTTCCTCTTCTCACTCCCGCCACAAGCACAACCCATCCCACCATCCTCCCTGCACGACCTCCTAGCGCGGGGCGCAAAGACCCTACCGCACCTCGGGGAGCGCTTTGAAATAGCTCGGATGATTGCTACTTCTATAATACGACTCCTGGATTGTGGGTGGGTGCATGCAGCTCTCCGGTCAGAAAATGTAGTCTTCTTCCAAAATTCCGGCAAGGGACCACAATCACTTGCACTCAGCTCACCCTTCATCCTCGGCTTCACCTATTCCCGACCCCAAGACCCGAATGAAAGCACACTCGAGTACTCGCAGAGCAACGATACAACCCATGACCTATACAGGCATCCCGACGTCCAGCGATCGCATCTCACCAAGCCGAGCCAGACACGGCATATAAGATTCCAGCAACGCCATGATTTGTTCTCGCTCGGCATTGTATTGCTCGAGATTGGCCTCTGGGAACAGATTGAGACGCTGTGGAAGCCAAAGTATACCCCTGACAAGTTTTTCGATAAGCTGTTGTCGGTTTATGTGCCGGCTTTGGGGCATAGGATGGGCGAGGTTTATAGGGATGTGGTCTGGGAACTGTTGGCTGGGAATGGAACGGGAGGGCAGCTGGGGAGGGGGAAAAAAGATCCTCCTTGTGGAGATGACGAAAAGGGGGATGATGAGGTGGACGAGTCTGAGCTTGGGGAGAGGGGCTGGGCGGATCTGATTGCAAGGCTAGAGGCGTGTCGTGCTTGAAAATATTCGTAGGAATTTGAAAAGTATTTGAAAGAGAGAAGAATGAGAGGCCTTGACTTTGAGAATCTTACTGGAGGAGGCTGACACCATGCAAGCTCATCCATACTCCCTAGAAACAATAACCAACTCCATCATCAACAACCCAGCTAAACCAAAAAAAAACCAAAAACAATAACAGAGATCCTTTGTTTAAGAATATTCTAATGAAATATATGTAATTTTTGTCCCGGGACTAAGAATGTGGTTATGAAAAAGGCAAATTTTCGCATTGTGATATTATTATTTAATATTCCGTTATATTGTCATTTGCTTTGGAAATATTCAATCTTCATCATCGTTTTTGGAATAAAGTATATGTAGCATCCTGCAGGTATAATACTCCCACCACGTCTTTTCAATCTTTCAATACCATTTTTCTCCTTGTTCAATATTGTATCGCTCTATCTATGCATATATCTATTTATTCATCCCTAGCCACCCAGTCACACTACAGCCCTTCCCAGTCCACCACTCCC
>JPJV01002371.1:0-17384 GCA_000750745.1 Pseudogymnoascus sp. VKM F-4281 (FW-2241)
GGAGGGGGGAATAGAAGTTCCTGCTAGGCCTGTTGGGTTGTACCAATGTGAAGCGCTTGCTCGAGTTAGCGTTCACAGGTTTTTGTGGGACAAAAACAGGATCTGCAGCGAATACCAGCCAGCGATTTCCCTTTTCGTCTCTCTCAACCGACGCAAGTGCCCACAAGCGAGAGCTACTTCCCTCTTAAGACGTTTATATATCGGTAGGGGAATGAATGATTGAATGGCCAGTTAAGCCAGTTAAGCCAGTTAAGCCAGTTAAGCCAGATAATGCTCTAGGCTTTGATGAAGAAGCTGTGGGAGTTGATGCGGCTGAGGAAGCCGATGTAGGTATACTGTAAAGAGATGATACTGTCCTGGCCGTATTAGATATAATACTGATATGTAGTAGTTAGTTGTGCGGAGTAAGATAAGTCTTTCCATTCCGGCCATTATAGACTCGCAGGCCGAGTCTTTATCCGCCGTAGATGTGGATAGGCCCTCGGCGCCAGAGCAGCCCTTTGTCCACCAAACAAACGCGTGATAGATCTGAACGCCGTACTAGAGTATATATCTGTCCATCCCGTCTCCCTATCACTGCAATCATTCAACACGGTTCCCCCTACCCTGTACTCACCGAGGCTGAGGCGTTTTTTTTGTTCTGAGCCTGAGCAATAATGTAATGCTTTGGCACAGGCTTGTACTCTATACATGGAATCGTCAATGTCGGTACTTGTTGGGACTACTAAGGGTCTTCGATTCCGCCTCCGCCACGCCACGTTGTATTGTATTACTATAGTTTAGCAGCAACTGTACTCCGCTCCGTATAGTGAGTGTAAGTGTTACATAGTAAGTGTGTCTTAACAGAGTGGCTTGTTTTGTTCTCGTACTTCGGAAAGACTCCCCTCGTAAAGACCCTGTGGGATCGAATCCACCGAGTTGAGTTATCCAACGCCACCGACATACATGCAGCCACAAATAATCCACATATAATCCACAAAAGAACGGCCACAGCATCAAGGGTGCTGAAGGTGGTCAGGGGATTATATTGATATTCCACATGCCAATACTAGACATGCGAGAGTACTAATAAACATGCAGAGAAGCCTGTAAAAGCCCAGGGATATATGTGATGTTGCTGCTACCTGCCCTACCGAGTAGTATCTACTCAGACCTCAACCTCAACCTCATCCTCATCCTAATCCTCGTCCTCGTCCTCGTCCTCGTCCCGACCAAAACAATTCCCGCGGCCGTCCCCAAGAGCAATAATGCAATAAAGCCCACAGTAGTGGCGTCTAGCCCGGTGCCTTGGCGCCTCCTTGGCTGCATCATCTCTGGCAAAAGTGATGGACGCCACCGCCAATCATTGACCGCCTCTGCGATTCTCAAAATCCTGCATGCGATGTAACTGTGCCTATATTGCAGCTGAAAAACCAGTCCTGCTGTCTCTGTACGGACTAACATGCATATAATCGGTATAATTGTTCCAATTGTTCCAATTGTTCCATTGTTCGGTTTGTGCAGAAACTCAATGACGGCATACTTTACCCACTGTACCGTACCGTGCAGTACTTCTTCGTGTCGGCGGTACACACGGCAAAGGGCCGAGCAGCCTGAAAGAGCGGAGAGCCTCCGGCAACGACAAGGAACGTATTTCCGCATCCGTCTATCCGCCTCTCAGATCCGTCCACGCCGACTGGGAGGCAGAGTACATTGCAGTTAGTCCCCGTAGCTCTTACATAGTGCACTCGTAGTACTCTAAGCTGTGCAGATCACGTTGTTCCGCTTCCCAAAGCAGGTGTGCGAGTCCTTTAATTATCGGACCAAGACGCCCTAGAAGCCGAAGTCGAAACAGACGCTCGGGGTTGCTTTTTTTGCCTGTACCTGGTGTGTGTTGTTCGAAGCCCAGCTATTTTTCCCCATGGCAACAATCGGCCGTGTGGCGGTCATGGTATGGAGTTGATCGTGATAAGGAGATTGAGACACCGTCCCGATGATTAAGCGCCAATCGACAGGGACAGGGCTCTCATACAACAACCTCCCGAATCTCAACAACGTCCACACTAGTAATCCACCCCACCACCACCCATCATACACCGTACACTCTCTTCTAGCAACTTGTATAACACCGCATACAAGCCAATTGCCATCATGAACTCCTACGCCGCCCGCAGACTGGCCCTCAATGCCACCCGCCGCCTCACAGCAGCCCGCAGCTTCCACACCTCCCCCCGCGCCTTCGTCAAGGCCGGTGATGTTATCCCCGACCTCAATGTCCTCGTCGAGGGCTCGCCCGGCAACAAGGTCAACATGGCCGAGGAGCTCAGCGTAGGAAAGTCACTGATCATCGGTGTGCCTGCAGCCTTCAGTATGTGACAAGCAGCTCCCCGGCACCTTCCAGACAGGAAATAGTGTCCTGTCAGGTGTGGCTTGGCGTGCCAAATCTGGACAATAATACATACGATAATGGATTGAGAGCTAATGATTGTCGAAGGCCCGGGCTGCTCGAACACCCATATTCCGGGGTTCATGAAGCACGCGAAAATTAAGGATGCTGGCAACGTTTTCGTTGTTACCGTCAACGACGCGTTTGTGTACGTTTTCTGTCATGTGCATTTGAGATCTATCTAACAATTACCAGGACTAAGGCATGGGCCGAGAACCTTGACCCAGATGGATCTTCTGGAGTAAGCTCCTTCCCAGCTCAAATGAAGCTGCTTCGTGCCCATGGCTCTAGGTGGCGGATTATAGGCTTGAACTAACGGTTATAGTTCCGCTTCATTGGCGACCCAGCTTGTACATTCACCAAGGCCCTGGATCTCGATTTTGACGGGACGGCTATCTTTGGTAACGAGAGAGGCAAGCGTTACGCTCTCCTGGTTGAGGACGGGAAGGTGAAGCAGGCCTTTGTTGAGCCTGATAACACTGGCATTGATGGTATGTTGGCCCGCTGAATGTGGACTTCCAATACTAACATATTATAGTCTCTGCTGCCGAGAAGGTGTTAGGATAGATGTATAGTAGCCATCTTGTTGGTTTCAAGGGCAATTAGTATTCACCCTGGGCCACCAACGCTACGTATATACCACACCTAGATGCACAGCGAATAGCTACCAAATAAGAACAAATATCAGACGTGAACCACGACAGAATCAAGCTCCAAAGGCCAAATATAGCTCCAAATCTACCGGTGTTGTCATAATCAATACAATATAAACATTATCACGTGAATCAATGCATCGTGTCACTGTCGAACGTACCTCACATCTTGGCAAGGCTCCGAAGATCCTCGACGCGACCGTCAGCCTTGCACCAACAATCACCATCCCACGTCTCGACGCGCCGACAACCACATCATCCAATTCTCCCTCCTATCACGTCCGTAAACCTATTGTTTCCTGGTTGCAATACCAATATCTGCCGAATTCAATAAAATCTCGCGCGATTTGCCTACCAAAACCCTCTCCATCTCCATTGGCACCAAGCCCCACCCCAGAACAATGGCGACCGACAAAGCCATTACCAACGCCATCTTGGAGACGGTGCGCGAGCTCTTCAAAACGGACCTTGATTCTCTGAGCGTGAATAATGTGCGGAAGATAGCGGAGGAGCAGTTAGATCTCTCCGCGGGCTTTCTCAAAAGCAACGCGTGGAAAGCAAGGACCAAGGAGCTTATCACTGGTGAAGTCGTGAGTGCCGCCCCCCGATCCGCTGGCGAATCGCTAGAGCCATCATCCCCAAGAGCAGAAGACTGATATTTGCGGCAGGCGAAACTAGATGAAGCCACATCAGCACCTGCGTCCCCAGCGCCGACGCCGAAACCGAAATCGAAACCCGCAGCACCAGAGCCAAAAGTAACGAAGAAACCCGAGCCAGTGAAGAAAGGCACCAAGCGCGCTGCACCAGCCAAGGCGGCGGCCCCGAAAAAGCGGCAGAAGAAGGAGGTCACTCCCAGCTCGGAGGATGAGCTGAGCGAGCCGGAGGAGAGCGAGGAGGAGGAGGCCTCGTTGAGCGATAGCGATGCGAGTGAGGAGCAGCCAAACCCGAAGAAGCGAGCGGGAGGGCGGGGCAAGAAGGCCAAGGTCGAGTCGGATAGTGAGGAGGAGAGTGAGGCGGAGGAGACGCCGAGTGAGGTTGATAGCGATGTTAGTGAGACGCCGAAGCCGAGGAAGACTGCGAAGCCGAAGACTAAGGCGGCGCCTAGGCGCGCGTCTACCGCGTCGAGGAAGTCGAGTGAGAAGGTTGCATCTGAGGATGAGGAGGAGGAGGAGGCAGCGTCCCCGGTGAAATCCAACCCGGTAGTGGTCGCGAAGTCGAAACCGCTACCTACAGTTGAGAAACCAGACGCCGAAGACGACGAAAAGCCCGATACCTCCCACCAGGCGGCCGAGGACTCCGACTCCTCTGAGCTCTCGGTACTCATCGACGAGCCGCCCAAGCGCGCCAAGTCATCATCCTCCAAATCCGCCAAGACATCCACATCCAAGACCCCCAAGCCCGCGCCTGCCCTCTCGCCTGCCGATGCCGAGATCAAGACCCTGCAATCGCAGCTCGTCAAGTGCGGGATCCGGAAGATCTGGCAGTTCGAGCTGAAGGACTATGGGGATGATTCCAAAGCCAAGATCCGGCACTTGAAAGACATGTTGAGGGATGCGGGGATGGATGGCCGGTTCAGCGAGGCGAAGGCGAGGGAGATTAAGGAGATGAGGGAGTTGGCGCAGGATGTGGAGGCGGTGACGGAGGGGGCGAAGTTGTGGGGGAAGAGGGGGAGGAGGAGCGAGGCGAAGAAGGTGGAGAGTCAGGAGGTGGAGAGTGAGAGTGAGAGTGAGGAGGAGGTCAAGCCAGCGAGGAGGGCGGCGAGGAAGGCGGATTTGGCGTTCTTGGGGGATGAGAGTGAGTCGGATTGATAGGGCTGGGGGGTTCAAGGTTGGATGTCCTTGAGGAGACAGGTCTGTTTGGGCTGCACCACAAATGTGGGAAATGCCTTTATGTATTCAAAGCCACCGCAGTTAGTGCGTTCAGTTTGCGGAGGCACTCATGAGTTGTATAATCGGTCCATAAACTACTAATCCCTAATATTGTTTTGTGGATATCAAGATGATAAAAATTCAAGTTCACTCGAATTAATGGAACTACAGTTTTAGTCGAAACGATGGTGTTTGAGCGACTAAAATAAATGAATTCGTTCAATGATAGGTGCTAAAGTCCAAAGAAATATTCTATTTACACTAAAACGTCTGTACATCTGCAATATTAAGCCCAGAAAACCCCCGTCCTCCGTATGATCAAACTATCATTGATATATAAAAACACGAAACCAATCAGGCCCATCCGAGGGTATAACTCCTATATCCAAATTTTCCTTCTACTCTCTCAATGTCTGAGCTTCCTAAGCCCCATCTCAGTGGTGTGGCGGCATGTGTAACTGATACGGATCTTGTGGCGGCGTCGGCGACACAGATGATGATGTAGTACCAATGTATCCGCTCGCTGCAGACACAGCAACCGGAGCGTGCACGGGGGAGACCGATCGTGCGGCGGATGGCAGGCTAGTCATCCCTTGTTGCACAAACTGTCCAGGAGGAGCGTATTGAACAGGCTGTACTGGGGGCGCGTATTGTCCAGGTGGTGGGTATTGTCCCTGAGCCGCATACGATACGGGAACCTGCTGTGGATGTGGTATAGGTTGCCCTGGAGCAGCATTTTGGTCTGAGGGATAGTGACCCACAGGTGCTTGAGCACCGTATGGCGCTGGAGGTGGTGCGTATGGCCCAAGGGCAACATACTGATGGCCTTGTAGGCCTAACTTTTGCTCTTGGGACATGCCACCTTCCGAGTGGCGCTGTCTTAGGCCTCCTATAAGAGCCACGACGAGGAAGATGGAGATGGTAGTGAAGGTGTACATGAACGAGTTGGCGAGGCCAATGGGGGCCGCAGCCGAGGTACCAGTTTGGAATTTCAAGATGGATTCGTAAATCAAGTTGACGAGGAAACGAAGGAATAAGGAGGGAATAACAAGGAATAACATTAGAAATGGCCCCTATAGATCTGTTAGATATGGATTCTTCTGGTAAAGAGGGTATGCATACCGTAGAACGCCGCTTGACTACAGCAATGCATGATAAGACGGAAAGGTACATCGAGATGGCGAAAATGTATGCCGAATAGAAAACACCCATATACTTCGCGCCATCATCCGTAATTTTGGAAACGCCCCCCATGGCCATGTATTGACCATAAAGTGCGGCATAGAAGCTGAAAGCTACTACGGCGAGCACCGAAACGACTCCCATTAACCAAGAGGTGATGCCAGCAAGCTTTCCAGACCCGGAACCCATGTCTTCAAGAATAGTACGCGCGATGATGGCGACTATCAGGATATCGCCGATCAGAGAAAAAAGACGTTCAAAGACGTAGGCAATTAAGAAGCTGGAAGTTACAACGGCGCCTGACTCTATCACAGCGGTTCTTATAGCCACAATGAGGAAATGTCTACACCCAGTAATTAGTTCAAATTCAAGATTCAATCAATGGATATTGCGCATAGGAGGGGATTCTTACAAAAACATGCAGAAAGCGGCGACGAAATATCCAGAGTTTCGCAGCTTGTCCGTCCCCTTCTCTCGGATCCATTTGAACCGCCTTGTGAGAATCATACACAACACGAGCACAAGGATGGTTATAATGTTCATCGCAAACAAGGCGTTAACCGCTGGGTCCTAGGTCATTTGTTAGCTAATCTCGAGAAGTTGCGCTTTGAACTCTGTTTACTCACCTTCCAGTTGTAACTAGCCAAACCATTAGCCGTGGTATAGTTTGAATTCTTTGGTCCACTATCATAACCATAGCCGTAATCATCATCATTATCATCATCGCCATATTTGTAGTCGTTATCGCTATATTTATTATCATAGTCGTCATCTCCGCTGCCACTGCTGGTGCCGGTGCCGGTGCCGCTGCTGCTGCCATAGTCATCGTCGTCGTCGCCGGTTCCACTGCCACTGCCAGTGCCATAATAGTCGTCGTTATCGCCGCTTCCACTGCCACTCCCATCATACTCATAGTCTTCATCGCTGCCACTGCTACCGCCACCACTGGAGCTTCCTCCGCCGCCCTTCTTTGGTGCCATCGCGAATACTTGTATAAGGGATCCCTCGTGATGATTCGGATGATTTCCTCTGCAAAGACTTTACAACTTCTCACTTCACAAATGGACAGATAGCGACATTTTTCAGACAGGAGGAGGGCATTCCACGAATTTAAAAGCTGGGCAAGTCCAGCGGGCTGGAACCGTAGGGCTGGTCAAGGGTAGATCATCGGCTAGTGAATACCCCGAGCTTATTGCAGGTCAATGGGTCTAATGAGATTTGACAGCATGCTACGAATGCCTAATTGGTCCTAAGCGAGGCTGAGCGGCATGTCCTGCACACTTGATTGAGCACGAACATATTCTGCCTTGCAGATCAAATGCCACAACAACCACTCCTAATTTCAACTAATTTCAGCTGGCCACGTGAAATGTTGGGCTATTAATATCGGCGGCGCAGCATCTTCTGTTGGCCGTTAGTGTCATGGTGAAGATTGTGACACAGATGTCTCAACGTAAGGCGGCGTAAAACGGCATTCTCACGACCTCCACAGACACCAAGAGACATCACTATACGCTCCACTCAGAACTCTCATACCCATCAACCAGCGCCACATATTCCTCCCCCGCACCAACCCACCCCTTAATCCCGCCTGTAAGAGTACAACTTTCCATATTACCCTCCTTGCCCTGCTGCTTAATGTAATCCTGGAACCACCCTGCTGCACGTCCTCCCCGACCAAGCGACGAACCTGTATATTATCAGTCTACAAGTCCACCCTCACCAATACCCGGAGACAAACTCACCACAATACCAAACAATCGTCTTGACACCCGCTGCGGAGAACAGATTGAACAGCTGCGGGATGTTTGGGTAGAGAGACTGCGCTGGGAGGTTGATGGATCCACGAATCGTTCCGCCCTAGGGTTGTCAACTCCGCTCAACATTATCTATCACCCTCGCCAACAATGCACCGCTCTCATCTTCATGGTAGGAATCCAGCGCAAACGTACCTTGTAATCGTTTCTTCGCAGATCAACAAGCACAAAGTCCTTCCCAGGCACTTTGTCCCCAGTTAGCCAGTCGCGCATCTGCTCTCGCGACACAGGCGTCGCTACGGACTCGGGAGAGGGGAAGGCGGCGTGCCAAGGCTGTTCCTCTGTTGGAGCGGCACTGGTGTTCGCCATGGCTGCTGGGATGAAGAAAGGTATTGGAGAGTGCAGGTATGGAAGTTGCTAGATGATGGGTATGATATTCGGCGTACTTAGAGCAATTTGCACCTTCTCACCTGCTTCATAAGTAAATCGAAGCTGTCGTCGATATAAAGTGAGTGTCACAGGATTCTGGAGAGCTTACTTGAGAGGTGTTGCCCCGCTGTTCTGGTCAACAGATGTCACTCGGTTTTGATGATTGGCTTACAGTCGTCCATTTGGCAGGGAAGTGGGTCCAGGACCCTTTTGAGTTCGGCATCTCGATAAGATATGAGAATAACTGCTCGTGGAGCTTTTTATAAATATTACACGATGACATGTTTAGAACTTCTTTATGGACTACCTTTTTCGATATTCTTTTGGGGATATAGTTAGAAAAACTTTTGATCGAAGTTATGTCAGTCAATGAGAATGAGCCTGCCAGCCAGGAGACCACAAGTTGCCAATCGAAAGTCGACGAAATGCCCAGCGATATTGAGAAAAATGCTCCACGAGGGCGTCTTCGCGCGGTTCATAAGTCCACTCTCCGTCCTCGGCCTCCTCTTCACGATCCTCGTCCTCTTCGCATCCCAAGGGCGCAATGTCGTCAACCAAATCGTATCCGTAGTGCGGGTCGCCGCCCCACTAATTGTTTATTTTGCACTGATCTTCTTCCTCACGCTAGTGGCATGTTATAAGCTAGGTTTTGGGTATAAGGTCTCGACAGCGCAGGCGTTTACGGCGGCGAGTAATACTGTTGAGTTGGCGATTGTAGTGGCGGTTGCGGCGTTTGGGGCGGATAGTGAACAGGCTCTTGCGGCGACGGTGGGGCCGTTGGTGGAAGTGCCAGTGTTGTTGGGGCTGGTGTATGTTGTTAAATGGGTGGGAAGGAGGAGGGGATAGAAGGATTGGATGCTGTTGAGGGGTTGTAAGGGTGATATGGGAGGTGGTTATAGAGCAGTTTGATTGTTCGTTTTTCTTGAGGAATTATTTTATATAGATTATAATTTAATCGGATATTCAAAAAAATATTTCAAACACACATTATTAACCTATATGATGGGATATATAAAACTTTCGATTTGAGTAGATTATTTCCAACTATGCGGTATATATACATGTATACAGCGTATATCTAAACCACACCTATCCTACCCGCTCTAATTATGCTATAAAATATGCCTGCCAACCATGTCTATCCCCAAACTATGCGGTATCAAAATATATGACCAAATAAAGTATGTGCGTCCGTCGCCAATCGACGGCAGTATATGTCTCATAATACCAAAAATATCAGGGGTATCCTAGCGCTCAAATAATCTTCACCTTAAACCCCGTCTGAACCCAGCGACTCGCGACGAACAGCAACGTACCGACAACCATGGCCACGCCACAGAACACCTGCACGCCCGTATACTCCCCTCCCATGCGTGTCAGCAGTGCGCCCGCGATCGGGTTCCCTGTCAGCCCCGCCAAGGAGATGATGAGGTATAGCGTGCCCATGCGGACGCCGATCTCGCGGACGTCGGAGATCTGCGCGACGCACGAGGGGGAGATGGAGACGAATGCGCCGGAGGAGAAGCCATAGAAGGCGCCGAAGAGAATGATGGGGATGGCGCCGCGGGAGGGCAGCCAAAGAGCTAAAACGAGGATGGCGGAGAGCGCAGAGGTGGCGATCAGGGCGTTGAAGCGGCCGTAGCGGTCGGCGATGATGCCTGGGATGATGCGACCGAAGATGCTGGGTGGGGTTAGTAGGCATTAGTTGTAGAGGGCTGGGGGAGCTTACCTGACTGCGTTGACGATGGGGATGAGGTAGACAGCAAGGGTTTGGGCCATCCCGTAGTGGATTCCTTGGAGGATGATGAAGTTGAAAGGAATGAAAGTGCCGAAGAAGAAGAAGAAGCAGCCGAGACAAAGTAGCAAGTAGGCTGGCTCGCTCAGGGGCCTAACAAAGTCCATGATCGACCTCTCCCTCTTGACCGGCTTGATGTGAGACCTAATCGTGAGGTTGGCAATGACTAGCATGCCGAGGAAGACAAAAGCTGTGATGCGCATCGTCCAGGCAAAGCCGACTTTTGGGATCAGCTGCGTAACCATGATTGGGAGAACCACGCCGCCGAGCGAGGAACCAGACGCCGCAATTCCAAATGCTGCTGCACGGTTTCGCAGGAACCACGTCGGGAGGACGTTCATGGCTGGGTAGAAGACAGCGGAGGCTCCGATGGCGCTGCATACTCCTTGCGAGAGGAAGAACTGATAATACTCCGACGATAGCGAAACCATCATCAATCCAAAAACGTGGCAGACGGAGCCGCAGAATAGGAGGTAGCGAGGTCCATAACAGTCGAATATATATCCGAAGAGAGGGCCACCAGCAAACATCAGGAAAACCTCCATCGAGGGGATCCATGCGATGGTACTCGGAGTGTACTCTGCCAGCTGGTGCGACTGGTAGTACTCTTGGAAGATGCCGATACAGTTTATCCATCCAAAACTGCAGAACATGGCGCACCACGCGCCAAGAACGACGAGCCACGCGGCGCGGCCTCCATCAGGGAAATTTGCGGGATTGGGGGCGCCGGGTGGCAGAGGGTTGTGTGATGTAGCGCGCGCATTCTTCTCGAGGTCTGCGTTCGAATGGATTGTCGTAGCGTCTGCTTCGACCGGCTCGCTTTTAGACTGAACCCGCGCGACGGCTTCGGTACCGGTGACAGAACCATTATATACTGGCCCAAGGTCTCCGGCGTCAATGGCCTTTTCGCTTTCCCCCATTGACGACGATGAAGTCGAAGGTGTTGTGTCGGTTGGTGCCATTGCTCCTTGTGGCGCAAGATCGTCTGCTATTCCGTTGGTTAGAGCAACGATGCGGCTCAGATGTCGAGTCAAGGTAGATAAAGTTGAGGCTCAGATGGTAAGGCGTGGATGATGTTGTCGCAATGGGTATATATACTCCGCATGTACGATGTGTTTATGCGCGGTCGACACGGAAACTCCGAACTCCACGGATACTCCGCGATGATGAATCCTCTTCGGCCTGAGTCACGGTCAGCGTTATAGTTTAGACTTTGGGGTTGGATTTGTCAGTAACTCACCTCTTGTAGTTCCTCTGACCAGGTCAAACTCCTGAATCGGCAAGAACGGAAGAAGGGCTGCAGGATGAAAAGATCTATGGTGGACATGGCCATATTTTTGGACCCCCTCATCAACATAAAAGTCCTAGCTCTTCACCCCAAGCTGGGCCTGCTCCCTGCCAGTAGACCAGGGATATAATGTAGCATAGCGGCCATAGCACACCTTGTTGTGTGGCATAATATCACAATGGTACTCTGTAAAAGACAGATTGTGACGGACTTCGACGGCCTTACGTGTGGACAGGCTCGGACTCAGCATGGAGTTAAGACAGGCGAGCGCCGGGTAGGGAGTAGCGCAGGGAGATCTGCAGTGGAGAGTGTTTGAAGCTGGCGACGACGAATGAGCGTGGCGTATGTGAGTGTTAAGGGACGCCAACGTGGAGTTCGTGAGAGATGATCCCTGGAAAGCGAGCATGTCGGCCTTTCAATCCCTGGACTTGCTGCAATCCTTCGCTGTTATTGCTTACTGCCGAACACCGAGTCCGTCCAAACGCGCCGCCGTCATAAAGGCTTGTCTCCTGCAGCTTATAAATCCACAATACAAATCCGAAGATGGGAAATAAGAAACCGATTGAAAGAAGTTATCAGCACGATTTTCACGTAAAGCACTATCATATGCATAGCGTAGTCTCTTTGGACAGTGTAATCACGAGTAATCGTGGACAAAATTACTCCATATTACGCGTGCTGACCACGTTCACCATGTACTACGACACCATGCAGTGGCATCTGATCGGCTTCAGACGGTTTCCCACGTTATTTGGGCAAGGCGACACCACCTTGCATGAGCAAAGTTTAACAACGTGCTACAGACTCCATACTACAGTAGCCCTACTACTGTATCACTTATCATACACTATATCTCCCCTTTTAACCCCCCAGCCATAGCCAGCAAACAACCCCCATCTACTCCCACACATAGTCGTCTTCTACCTCTTTACATCGTCGGCACCGCTCGCCGGATCCTCAAACTTCACCTTGCCGTCCTTGCCGACGCTGGCAACGTGGAAGCCAGTGGGTGCGTCCACCTTTTGCACTGGCGCCGCCTCCACCTCAGACAGCGGCTCTCTCGCCAGCGTAACCGCATCCTGCACCGACCCCGCCGGACTATCTGCCACCTCATTGACATCCCTCGTCGTCATCACATCGCTAATCCGCGACGCCCTCGACGACAACAACAGCGTCGTCGGGCCCCGAAACTGCAAAAACAGCCGGTCACCCCAGATAGTCCTGCGCGCCGACGTCCTCAGCGCGAACGCGAGGTTCGTCATCGTGCGCCACGTCTTCGTCTCGGACATTCCGCGGAAGAACTTGATGCTCTGCATGAAGCGGGCGAACCCGAGGTTTGGGACCTGAAGGCGGAAGTTGGCGGACTTGAAGCGGTAGGGTAGCGGCGGGTGCTCGCTCATGGTGTAGGCTACCACGTTACCCGGGTGCGCGACGTATTCTTCCCCTGCTTTGAGCGTGACTTGGTAGATCTGGCCTGAGCCGGAGAAGGCAACGAGGCCACGGCCCCGAATCTGTGAATTGCCCCAGTGCGCAATGTTCATTGACGTGTTTGCCCGGGGTGTGACGGAGAGGGTGTGGCCGGTCCATGCGAGAAGCGCGTTCCGCTGTGTAACCATCCAGTCGACGGTACCATTGAGGTGCACGACAACTAGTGATGTGATTGGGGATTTCGTAGAGATGAGAGCTGTGATCGGGCTCGTTGATGTGATGCGCTGGTAAAGAAATGGGATGCCTAGTGCGGCTCGACGGAAGGGCTCGAGGAGGGAGAGGGTCGATTGTGCCTTTGACCATTAGCTTTGCTATATAACTGCCGCATGTTTACACGTACATTTTCCACCTTCCCACTGACGCCAACTAAGGTGCCCCGCCTTGTATATAGGCGTTGCGATGCTGATAATGAAACCGAGAGAAGGGAATATGGGGCGCCGATGACCTCAAAGCGCGCATCTGTCTGGGGTTAGTAATAGTACGACGCGAATATTCGGGCGCATCCTACCTGCTGTGCTTGACGTCTCGCTCGGGTTGCTGAACGGGTCTTCTCCAGTAATTGGGTTCTCTGACGTCGGAGCCGCAGTGATCTGAATCGCTCGGCGCTGGATATGCGGAGCGAGGCGGCGGGCTGGTCGGCAGTGCCTCACAGCACCTGCTATTGATGTATGCCCGCGCATACTGATATGCTCCTGTCAAAGCTGAGTCGCAATTCGGCTGGATGCTCGGGCTATCCAGCTTTGGCCAACTTTTTGGTAATGGTCGGGTCGGATCGCCTGGTAGGCGGTGGGAGGCGGCAATAACTGGGAGCTCCGTCACCCCGTCAACCAGCTGCTGGCGTTTCCCTTCCCCTTCGCGCTTCCACCGCTACTTGCATCAATTGCGTCAACGACAACTCAACCAATTCTTTGGATTTCGGCAACAAGCAGCACGGGGAGGAAGGTTCTTTTGCTTCTTTTTAATTTAGACGACACTTTCTTACTGTCCTTATTGCATTGCGAAGGCTGCCTATATTGATAATGTCTGTGCGTGTTGTTGCCAGGATACGGCCCACTCTGGGGAAGGAGCTCGAGAAGGATACGATTGTGCGAGCGGAAGCCAGCGAAGATGGGAAGCCGATGAATATTGTCCGCATACCCAATCCTAGGAACGAGGCCGAGGAGTTCAGCTTCGCGTTCAATGGCGTCTACGACCAGAGCACGAGCCAGGAGGAGCTCTTTACAAACGAAGGTAGGTCATGACGGATGAATTTGCTCTATGACCGGTTTTTTAACCGCAGACAGTTTCTCCACATCTCAAAGCTCTGTTCCAGGGACTCGATGTTACGATCTTCGCATATGGAGTTACGGGGACGGGGAAGACGCACACAATGCGTGGTGGCCTGAAGCTCTCGGAGCGTGGTGTCATCCCCAGGCTACTCAGCGGCGTTTACAGACGCGGACGAAAGGTGGTCAAGGATTCTGGGGGTGAGACCTCGGTCTCCGTGTCACTGTCGTACTACGAAATCTACAATGACAAAGTCTTCGACCTGCTTGAGTCGCCAGACAAGCGCTTGCCGGCCGGACTGCCATTGCGCGAGAAGGACGGGAAGACTATCGTGGTTGGCCTGTCAGAGCGTGAATGCAATGACTTGAAGGACTTTGAGGGGCTATATATTGAGGCGAACAACAATCGCAGTACAGCCGGTACAAAGCTTAACGCGCAGAGTTCGCGTAGCCATGCCATCTTGATGGTGAAGGTTATCCAGACGACTGGCGATGAATCGAGGATAAGCACTGCTTCAGCCATTGACTTGGCTGGATCAGAGGATAACCGCCGCACTGAAAACGGGAAGGAGAGAATGGTGGAGTCTGCTAGCATCAACAAGAGCTTGTTCGTCCTGAGCCAGTGCATTGATGCTATTAGCAGAGGCGACAAGAGAGTCCCATACAGGGAGTCGAAGATGACTAGGATCTTGTCGCTGGGGCAGAACAGTGGCATAACCATTATGGTCCTGAATCTGGCTCCGCTTAGAAGCTATCATCTCGATACGCTGAGCAGCTTGAACGTTAGTTCTAGGGCAAAGAGGATTGAGGTTCGTGAGATTGAGAATGAAGTGGTTTTCAAGCAACATCCGAAGTCGATGTCCAATCTCTCAGGGTCAACGATCAACCGACAGCCATTGCGCCCTTTGGCCAATGCACATAATACGAACATAGCACCTGCTGCTGCCACCACGAAGGCCGGAGACAAGCCAATGAAGGCTTTCTCGGTCTACTCAGACCGTACCAAGCCGACAAAACCAACCACCACTGTCACACGGACGAACTCTAAGCGCCTATCAGATGGCACGTCCGCTGCCCGTCCTTCGAGAACCGCGCGTCCAGCTTTATCCAGTCGAGCACCTGCTCCTGAGCTGTCGACAGCCAAAATCGAAGAGATGGTAGAGCGCAAGGTTTCCGAAATCCTAGCCTCTCGCGCTGCGCAGACAGTGCCCGCGCCCGTCCCCGCTTCTGTCAGCGATGAGGTGCAGCGCCGTCTCGACGCGCTGGAGCGCAAGATCGAGGAGAGTAATGGGACAACTGAGGATTCACGAAATGAGGGCCTGAGGTTCCTATTGATGGCAAAGCAGCATAAAGAGCACGGGCAGGATAGCAGTGCGTTGAAAATGTACGAATTGGCGCTGCCATATTTCCCCGGCCAGGTAAAGCTGGAGAGGAAGATCGAGGCATTACGGGTGAGAATCAGGTCTAAGAAGGAAGAGGAGCAGCAGAATGTGGCGGCGCACAAGCATCAAAGTCTACCTACGAGCGGACATTTGGCTACGAGACCTATCCAGCAGCTTCCTACCCCCGCGCCATCTTTCGAAGCCGTCTCTGAGGCGCCAGCGTCGAAGAAGCGCAAGGTGAAGGTGCGCCCTGACAACGATGACGATGACTTCAGCGGCCCGGTCGACGCTGATGAAGAATCTTACGAGGACGACGATAGCTTCGGCCACAAGCCTCTCAAGACCCGCAAATCCAAAGCCTCCAAGCCCTTCGTCTTCACGTTCGGTGACGAAGCGGCCGCTCTCACGCCGCGCAAGCGCTTCATTCTCGATGCGGTGAACTCGCGCGATATTGGGCAGATCAAGGGGCTCAACGGGATCGGGGCGAAGAAGGCGAGGGATTTACTTGAGTTCCTGGACCTACAGGCTGAGGAAGAGGGGGGAAGAATTGAGAGTCTGAGGCAGCTGGTTGGTGTGCCGGGGATGGGCGGGAAGACGGTCGAGCGGATGTATGAAGGCGTTGCCGTCGGTGTTTGAAAGGGGAGTGGTTAAGGGGAGTGGTTCTGTATACCCGGTGCGTGGTTGGGGACGATTGTTCTCATGCGGTGTTTGTATTTGGAGCCGTTTGGATCAGGGGGCGTTTGGATTTGCATGTGTTGGAGTCATTGGAAAGGGCGGGCGGTTTATCTTCGGGGCGTTGTTGTCCGGTAAGACGTGTTTGGATTCTAGGCCTTTCAATTGATGATTTGGCTCTCGTGGATTTTGTTTTCTGCCATCTCTTCCCCTTTTTCACCCGTGTCTCGATATCATCCCAGGGGCACAGTCGACCGCCGTTCCGTCCCCAAGCTCTGGTCACGCCACACCCAAAGAACGGAACTGACGTCACCCCTCCTCCAAACCCACACAATATATCCCAAAATTGCATTGCTTGCGGGCTAATTCCGAGCCCACACCCCCCCTCCTTACCAGCCACTCCTCCAGTGGATCTCGCACCGGCCACCCCGAGGCCTGTTTGTGGCTGGTAAGGCAGACGGGTCCCCCTTTCGCCACAACCAGGGTCAGGAACGAGAAGGAGCTCCTTCGGAGGTTCCTCCCCCCCCTCCCCCTATGCACATGCACGCCAACCCTAAAATTGCAGACGGACGGGAAGGTACTTGGAGGTACAGCAGTCGATTGTGAAGTGAAGTGGAGTCGAGAGCGCTGAGAGTGTGGTAAGGTAGGGCAGGAAAGCGGAGCGTGTGGCTTGCCCTCTCCACTTGCCTCTCTCTGTCCCGATTCGGTGAGCCATATCGCACCCATTGTGGCTTTCTTCATATCGAAGGGATCTCCTCGCCTTGCCCGTCCTTCGCCACACTCACCCGTTTCTGGTGCCAATCATCCTCTCCAGCCTCTCAATCATGAACCACGCCCCTACACCCTAGCGCAAAATAAGCTTTTTCATGTCTCCCAACCCCGATATGCTTCCCATGCTCCCAGCTGGTAGCGCATATGCTGCCGCGGCCATCACGGCCCTACTTTTCGGAACGGACATGCAAACCCACGACATCCTGCGGCCCAGAAGGATATCTGCACACCCCCCCTTCCCGATCTGGCTCTGAGCAGAGACGGCTGTCAGCGATAACTATCCCCATTCAGCTCCCAGCCACAGTATCTCCGTCCCGTCAAGCCCATCCCATCCCATCCCGTCCCCCAGAATCCCCCAACATTTTTCCTCCTTCTGTCCGCCGATCACAAACCCCCTTCTCGCACACGT
>JPJV01002372.1:0-17740 GCA_000750745.1 Pseudogymnoascus sp. VKM F-4281 (FW-2241)
GGCGGGAGGAGGGGAGGAAGGGAGGAAGGGAACCAGGGAGGAAGGGAGCCAGGGAGGAGGGGTGGGATGGGAAGGAAGTGGGATGATGGAAACAAGAGGGGAAGGATTAACGATCAACGATCAGTGGGAAGCGGGGGGAGGGGTACAGTGTGCTGCCCCTCGCGTTCAACTTCCGTATGGGGGATGCCATGATTTGCTGATGGCTAATCCCGTCCAGATTATACACAGGATGCACGTTTTGAGGCCGTTATGAGGCCGATTTGAGGCCATTAATGGTGGAGAGACATGAGAGGGCAGGAGCGACTGACTGACTGACTGACTGACTGACTGGCTTGCTCCTGCCATAGTAGACTGCAGTATACTGTATCGTGCTCTTCTGTACTCATCCCTGCTCTCATGACGATGTATGCGCGTGCAGGTGGATCCTCTCTTTGTCTGTTCCTTGTCGTTCTTGTCGTTCTTGTGGCTCTTGTGGCTCGCGTCGGTCTTGTCGGTCTTGTCTCTCCTGTGTCGGTCGTCTCCATTGTCGCTCCTCCCCACCATCGCTATACTATACTAGTAGAGGGGTCTTTCATGTCTTTCATGTCAATTCGACCACTTACTGCACGCATTAACTCTCTCATTCTCCACTCTCGTGCGCTGCGGTCGTCCTGATGATCGATCATGCTGTCCCCATAGAAGCACTTTGGCTGTATGTAGCAGTATCTATCTGTACGGCACACCCATCGTCGAAGTGGCCATTTTTCCATATTGGGTGAGCTCCGCACATCTCCCACCCACAGACAGACCCCTGGACGGCTATAAAGTATGATTTCTTGTCTTCCTACCCCAGTAATGGTGCCGTGTGGTGGATGTGGACATGGACCCTCTTCTCTTCCCTCCCCTTCCCCTCGGCTTCCGCTTCGTCGTTGCCATCACCACCACCGACCGCATGGCTATCAATCACGCTCTCCCTCGCGCCAGTCCACACCTGCCAGCTCATGGTTGGCTCTGACTGCCTCCGTGGCAATCCCATCACATCGCAAGCGCGAGCTGACGACTGCGTGATGGCTGAGCGCGATTAATTGCCACTCCCCCGTGCCTCGTCTTTTGGCTTCTCTCCTCGCCTCGAGCAGCTTCTATGTTCCTGCATCGTGACACCGGACCTAAGTGTCCCGATCTGGTTGCCTGGTGTCCTCTTTTTCCCACCCTTTCTCCCGATCCCTCCGCTCCGCTCTCCCCTCCCCCCTCCACCGTTCCCGCTGCAGTCTATCGCCGTTGGCGACATGGAGACAGGGAGACAGGGAGACAGACAAGGGTTCAGCCACGGCGGCACTGCGAGCACTCTACTCGCGAGGTATGTGATGGGCGTACTAGGACGCCGTGATAAGAGTGAGCCTTGCCTGAACTCGGTGGTGGTGGGGGTGGCACGTTGCTGTGTATACTGTAAATAGATTCATTCACCATCAGTAAGAAAGTGGCAGCCTCGTAGCAATAGTGAGGCGCTGGAAATGTCAGATTTTATATGATCAGCCTCGGAATCACCAGCCCATCTCGATACTAATATCTTACTTCTTCGTATCTTGCCTTCTCATCCTGCCAACGAAACGCCCCTTCCGCCCTGAATCCGCCTGTCATCCTCCTGCCCCCAATCCCTAATCCCTCCTTCCATCGACATTCTTCCTTCTTCCGTATTTCTTATTCCCCGTACGGCTCAGCGAAACGAACTGCGGCAGGCTCCCGGTTCACTCGTCGTTCCTCCCCCCACCCCACACTCCACCAGGGCGCTGCGCTTCACCTCCGTCGCAGATTTGGCCGAAGACGGACCACGTCGCATATCGCATTGAAAGGCTATTCTTCGTCTACCATACAGTACCCCTCGTCCTCGTCTTGCCAGGGCGTTCCCGGTCAGGAATCGGACAGCAGCGCCGGATTGTAATTCACGAGTCAATCCACTGGGCGAGCCCTTTTTGTGTCCATTGAACCCATTCATTGGACGCTTCTTTCGTAATTCTTGGTACTATATAGGCCGCATACAGACCACATCGACCACATACAGACCACGACCGACCACATTCAGGCCTTCCAGAGGAACATCGTCCGCTGCGATTCGCCTCGTTGGACCGGTAGTTGGGTGTCAGTGCAGACATCTGGAGCCAGTGCGAGCCAGTGCGAGCCAGTCCAAACAAGTGGACGACTACCTCACCGCCACGTCTGGGAAGTCAGGTCGACTCCATCTACTCTAACCTTTTCCTATCAAATAACGCGGGGGGCCAACTCTTGGACGACCCGCTCGTCGTCTTGGATCTATCACGACTATCCAGAAAGTGCTGCGTGCTGCGTCCTGGTTGCTGCGTCTGCATCTTGCGTCTCCTCCATACAGGAATAGCAGCTGTGGATACCTGACCTTGAACCTGAACTGACCCCATTCATCTGAGACCTGAGACCTCACGAACAACCCGGCCGCATCATCAACCTCGCCATCCTGCTCTGCTCTGCTCCGCTCCGCTTTGCTTTGCTTCTACGCTACCCCACTGTTCATCTATTACTACTTACCATAACAATAACAATAACAACAAACCATCATTTCGCAAGCCATAGCCATAGCCATATCAAGTCCGACAGGATCCCTCCCTCACTGTTGCTATTGCTTCTCCTACTCGCTCTCTCAGTCTCACTTACTCACCACTGCCTCATCTATCTCAACACATCTCATCCCGTCTCTTCTCTTCTCGTCCATTCCAGCAGCGCCTCGTTTCCGCTTCGTCGTTCCCTGGTCATCCGTTTACCCTGCTATACCGCCCCAATTCATCCGCAGCCAGACACATCACCGACACCGACGAAACAGCGTTAACACCACTCCACATCCGACATATCCCACGAGTTCTACTACTTCGACTCATCACCACTCATTACCACGCATTCCCATAATCAGCTTTATACCGTGATTCATCTTCGCCACCGCCGCCCAGATTTGCGAAAATCTTCCGCCTTCTCCTCCGTTCCTGGGCTAATCGCTCACTACTCGCTAATCTCCATTCCAATTGGCCCTTCGCTCTCTCGGATAGCTTACAAAGCACCCTTCCGTCGCTCTCCCCGACCGAATCTGTCACTTTACAAACGCCCGCCCTGGCCCGAACCGTTGAGTGACGTTCATTCAGGGACTTCCTCTCTCACATCAACTTCGCAGCCAGTTGTTTGCCTCCCATATAAGTCCTCACTCTCGCCACTTCATTGACCTCTGTCCCTTTTCACTTCAACAACCATCTACAGCTACACACGACCCTCCCAATAACTACCATCTCTCGCTCTCTCAATCGACATATACGATACCGCTACCTTCGATAACTCTCCCAGCCCCTCCAGACCACACCGACCGATTCCCCCACCTGCGATGAGATAGCGAACACAGGCTGCCCGATTACGAGCACAACTACAATCACACACATTCGATGTCTCTCCCTCTCCCCCCCGATCCCTACAAGGCCCTCGGCGTAGCCAAGGATGCCGCCGTCTCAGAAGTCAGGAGCGCCTACCGGAAACTCGTGCTCAAGTGCCATCCGGATAAGGTTCAGGACCCGACCCTGAAGGCCCAGAAGCAGGATGAGTTCCAGAAGGTCCAGCAGGCCTACGAGCTCCTCACCGACGATGCGAAGCGCACCGAATACGATGAGAAGATGAGGATGTTCGCCTTCCGTGATACGCTGAGGTCGCAGGTACCCAAGAGCAGCCCGCAGAGCGCGAGATCGTCGCCTACAGCCTATAGCCCTCCAGTGTTCGACTACGAGGTCAGGACAGCGGAGCCGAGGTCGTCCAGGTTTAAGACCTCTAGGGCGCCGTCACCTGTCTATGCGAGCGCGAGGTCTGCATCGTTCGAGGATGATCTCCCAGCGAGGATGTACGACATGGGATCTAGGTCGACAAGGAAGGCGGCGAGCTACGAGGAACGTAAGGTGTCATCGAGGGAGGAGGAAAAGCACCGAAGAGTCGGCGAGGAGCGTGAGCGCGAGCGCCGTGAGAAGGACCTCAATAAGAAGAACCTGAGCGCGTCGAAGAAGTCCCGAGACAAGGAGCGCAGGAAGGGCGTCGAGGAGAAGACAAGCAGCCGCCGCACACCCTTCATTGTCGATGAGGATGACTCCGATGAAGGTTTTCGGTCGCCACGCTTCGAACGTCGCTCTAGCAAGAAGTCCGACGAGACGATACGCGTTACCTCGGAAAGAGGCACCAATGAGTTCGTCGTCACCGAGCGGACACGCAAGCTCCAACAAACAAACGAGAGCGCCGCGCAGTACATAATGAAGGCGAAGTCGAAGGCAAAGGGCAAGAGCCCCGAGGCTGAATTCCGTCCCTCTCCAGTTCGGCGCTCGGAGACATACCATGCTCCGCCGTACGCCACGCGTTACCCAGCTCCTCCGCCACAGCCGTACATCGATGCCGACTCGGACGATGAGCCCCGCCGCTCCTCTGCACGCCCTCGATCCCGCAGACCTTCTGACGCTCTTCCCCCACGTCCCCCACCAGGAAACGAACCCTACATCATTACCGCCGACCCATCGTCCCGCAAACCCTCTCTCCAAACTCACTCCTCGGCGCCGCCCCTCGTTGCCGAACCACGCCGCAAGGAACCCCAGCGCGCACAGACAGTACAATCAGACTACTCCCGCCGCTCATCCGCTTCGGCCGCGCCTCCACCACTTCCACGCGCCTCAACCTTCAATGAGAAAACTCGTCCTTCCCGCCTCAAAACCGAATACAAATACCCCCCTTCCTCCGACTCCTCCGACTCCGACTCTGACAGCCCCGTCCTCTACGCCAGCCCTTCGCGCTCGTCTCGCACCAGCCCCCCCATCCAGAGTGGCACTCAAAAGCGCTACGTCATTGAGAAGTCCCGCGCCGTCCCTGTCGCCCGCTCCTCACACCGCAAGGTCCTCCGTGACGACTCCTTTGTCTCAACACGCGACCGCAGCGAAAGTCCCCGCGGCACTCCCGCCCGCGTTCCTGACCGACCACCCGTCACCCGCTCCAGCACCTCATCTGCCCGCGCTAGCTCCACCGTCCGCGGCAGCTCCTCCCGCGGAGCGGCCTACTACACATCCCCCACCGAAGACGCGCCGCCAAGATCAAAACACAGCGTCCCGAGGGGAGTGCAACAGCAGCCCGGCGCGCCCGGAGGCGCTGGGCCGTACTTTGGCGAGGTCAAGTACGCGCCTGCGTTTCGCCCGGAGGATGTCACTTATGGCGATTATTATCGCCCCGGACAGTCCACGGATTATTATTCGCAGTCACGAAGGGGGGAAGCTGCTGCTGCGTATGCGTAGGAGCTGGCTTCGTTCCTGGTTTCTCTGCCGAGTTGGGATCTGAAGATCACACCGGTGGAGATGGACTGGGGAGTTCATAAAGTGAGAGAATGAGCATTCATCTTTCGCCTTTCGTTTTTTTCGATTTCTTCGATTCAAACCCATGTATATCCAACAAATAATGCAGTAACGACCCGAACACTTTTTAGTATCTTTTGTTTTATCTATTGTCTTTTTTTTGGTACCTTTGTTTTTATTCTAGCATTTTCACGAACACCGGGCAGCAGCAGCGGCACAGCACAGCGCAGCACACAGGAACGGATGGGAAGGGAGGGATGGGCGGCGAAAGCCACAGCGCGGCATTCTCTCGCTTTGTTTTGCATTGGACGGATTGATGGTTGGGTGGCATGGTGGGATGGTGGCATGGCGTTTGGATTGGATTGGATTGGACCAGATCGGTACCCTTCCCTTTGATGAACTTATTACGGCCGTTTTTTGCGTCCTATTGATAAGTTTTTTCGACTTGTTTTTGTAGTTACTTTTTATATTATTTGTTTGCTGGTGGAAGTTGAGGAGAGGAGTAGGTGCAGGAAGGCGAGGTTGTTGGTGGTTGAGGTAGAGAGAAGTGAGTGGATTGGATTGGACTGGACTGGCTGAGATCGAGATAGGACAGACAGAGGAGGCTGCTTCGCGGCGCACGAGATTCATGAACATATATGATATACAATACCTGAGTTCCTTGCTCTCCTGCTCCGATTGTCGTGTCGTGTCCATGCTGCTTCGTATTGCTCGTTCTGAGCTTCTCCTATGTCCAAGTCTAAGGAAGGATGTCTGCTGGTGCTGGGGCAGGTGGCTCTGTATAGTAGTGTATACGTTTGACCCGTGGTGTACTATATTTGTATGAATACATGATAATATACTTGTTCTCTCATGTAACTCTATGCTTTTGATATGTGATTCTCAGTGGTAGCTTATTTCAGATTGAATTTTCCATGAGAATTCGTCCATGTTCGTAATATGAGGATAGATCGCCTCTATCAACTCACCATGTAAACGACATCACACAATTTGGAGTCCCTCTTTCGTATTATACTCGAGGTTTATGCTTGATATTTTAGATGTGGCCCTTTTTAACCCTCCCCCCTTTACCACCTTTGACATGCTTACCTACCCACCCGCTCGACATCACATCCTGCCAAGTCCAAATCTGCACACCATCCCTTCACATATGCTCAATACTGCATCCAACAGTCCCTACAGGCACTTCACCTCGGCTCCGACCAGTCCACCTGCTCCACCAAACTCCCCAGCGCAGGCGTCGCGTATGAAATTTTAAGCCTCAACCGCAACGGCTAAAACACCCCAATCGTTAGCATAAACTCCCCACCAAGTGGAAAATTAATCAAGACTCACCCCTTTGCTTCCCGTAATCCGCATACTCTGCGTCGCTTCCTGTCCTGGTCCCAGTTCCCCGCTCGTAATCGCATTCAGCGCCAGCTTCTGCGTCTTTGGCACCGCCGCCTGCAGACCAACGCCGGACTTGCTATCCGTGAATGACGCGTTCGCGAAGCGCGCGGTCACCAGTACCACGCCCTCGGCATTGCGCTGCACTTGCAGCGTCACGTTGAGGTCGTTCTTGGAGTAGCACGGCAGCATGCCGGCGGGCTGTGGTGATGGCGCCGTCGGCGCGGGAGACATGCTCGAGAACATGTCTGGGGTGTTTTGTATGATTGGCGACGTCGCACTAGACGGGCCGAAGAGGTTCATGATGTCGTTGACGTTGCTTCCGGACTTTGCGGACGGCGCAGGCGACGTGGTCCCGCTGAGGATATCAGCAAGGAGATCCGTGTTCTGCTGCGCGCCCATTGCGGCACCGAGGTCGGCCTGTGGCGCGCCGCTGTCGTCGCCCATGAGGTCGAAGAGTAGGTCCTCGCTGGCATTCTTCTTAGCGGGCGCGGTGCGGCGGTTAGCAGCCGCGCTCTTCTTAGGCTTCCTGGCAGCCTCGCCGAACACGCGCGACTCTTCCTTGATCTGTGGCGGGGGCATCTTCTCGAGCACGCCGCGGCGGATGGCGTCGTGCGCGAAGAGATTTCCGTACTCGACAGCGCGCTGCTGGACCTCGACGTCGAGACTGCGCGAGTGGCCCGCGAGGATGCGGCGGATCTTGTCGATCTGGGCGGGCTCAGTGAAGCGCGTCGTGAGCTTCATGAGCGCCGTGATGATGTACTCATTTGCAGATTGGGTGGCGTAGCTGCTGTTGAGGATGGTTGAGAAGAGGTCGATCACCTCACCCTCCTTAACTTCCTGGACTAGCTCGACTTCCTCATAGTTTCCGCCCTTTAGAAGAAGATCGGCGAACTCGCCAATGCACCATGCCCCCCCTAATGTGAGGCCCTCTTGGGTGATGTCTTTCCTTAGCGCAGTGTAGAGCTTTTGCACAACGTATTGCTGAAGGTCTGGAGTCGAAGCAACGAGTCGAATGAACGAGGACAAGATCTGTTCCTTGACGTAGTTTCCGGCAAGGGATAGAACACGTAGCATCGTATCCACGTGCCACCTCTTCGACGGCGAGAACCTATCCGCGGCGATGCCAATCTGGCTGGTCATGATAGGCTTAAACTCGTTGTCCGCAACCTCCAAGAAAGCAAGTAGTTCCCTAATAAGTACCCTGACGTTGCTCTCGTTGATGAGTGTGAAACTCAAATCGAGGGCTCGCCTTCTAATACTAATATCGGGGTCGCGCAAGCACTCCAAAATCGTGTTGCGATGCCGTTGGACGGCATTGGGCTCAATCGCCACGACCTTAATCAGGGTATTGAGTGCCACATAACGAATGTTGTTGTCTCTGTTCGCCAAAAACTTTCCGAGGATATTGACACCAAGGACGCGGAGCCCAGAGTCGGCCTCAATATCGAGAATAGTTAAAACGGCTTCATAGAGGATAGAGTTTCCAACGTTCTTTGTCGAATCTGTGTTGGTTGCGACTTGTGCCAGAATGTCGTTAATATGCTCGCTCGTCTCCACATCGCCGTGTCCTAGGACCCTCAAGAGCTGTAGAATCTTAACTTGTAAGAAGGGGTCGGTGATGCCTGTAACGTCGTGTTCAGGGGAATATCCAGAACTGGCCAGCCCCTTCAAAGTCCGCACTAACTGTCCACTCAAAGGTCGGAACTTCTCAACGGTTCCCTCCTCGCCGCCCTCAGCCTCATCGGCCTCACAAAGACTGGTAACCAAGGTCAAGCCGCACAGCAAGACGCCATGGTTGCGGTCTGACAGGAGGTTGGCAGCTTTATCAACGAAATGTTCTTGTAAATCGGGGACCTTCCGGCAAATTCGCATGGCGCATAGGGCCGCTTTCCTCCGAATATATGGGTTCGCTGTTGAAAGGAGGGTCTCGATTTCGGGGAATAGATCTCTCGACATCTCGACCGACGCAATATTTCCGAGTGTGCACAGAGCCAGCCCAACAACGTATTGGTTCGAGTGGTTCAGGTCGTTCTTCAAAGAGTTTGTGACGAGTGTTAGAACCTCTTGATTCTCATCCAAAAGCAACATCGTTCCCAGGTATCCCAATCGTTTGTCCGCGAATCGAGGGGAGGCCAGCAGTTTCAGGCATTCTATTTGTCCAAAATGTGTCCGTTCGCCGAGGGTAAAGAGGTATAATAATTTGGCTACATTGTTCCTTCTGTATGAGGGATTAAGTCAGCTCTTGTCACCACGGAGGCTTATCAAGAGCAACGAACCGAACATTGTGATCTGCGCTTTCCTCCCTGAAGCTCGCGCGGATAGCTGCGCTCTCCTTCTGAACGACAGCACGCTCGTCGGCGATTGTTTTCGACGCGCGAACGTTCCGAATGAACTGCTTCACTAGATACAAGTCAGTTTCAACCTCAGTAGGGAGGGGCACCTCGTTGCCTACAAGAACTCATCCTGGCTTGTTAAGACCCCGGTCTGGGGCGTAAGTCAGTTCTCTCTAGCAGATAAGGTCCGGATCGTCTTCGCCGTGCTTGATTAAACTATCATTTGTAAATAGAAAGGTCATACAGTGAGTAGAAAGTGAAGTTTCCCAGAGCGATCATAGGGAGCAACACCTTTCGCTTGTGCGGGATGGACCACAGCGAAACATTGGGGTTGCATACTAAATTCAGCAACCAATTAAAGGCACACGTCCAATGGGTGAGGCTCGGAGGTTGTGGCTGAACAATGCCGACGCGCCACATACGCCACATGTCAGACTGATGATGTCGTTTTGCTGCCGCGCGCCCGCCTCGGATACTTTGAACCCTCGAAATTCAAGCTGTTTGAGAGCTTCATAAAAGGTTACCTATCGCCGACTACCCCTCATTTACCGGCTATATCGAGTTTCTGTTCTTTTTGCCGCAGCTGTCTCTCTTCACATGCGCCATTGATTTTCCCCTCCCAACTTATTTATCCGTCAGACTCGTCCTTATATACGGAGTGCTTACGGTACCGTACGTTGCGATTGAGGGGCGGCAAGAGTATCTGATGATTTGGCCATTCCACTGTGGCTAGAGACAGGACACGCAATTCAACAAGCATCTCGCTTTATACTATATAATGACCTCCACGGCCAGAGCACATACCAATGGAGACCACGAAAGTACCATGCGGCCTCGACTGGGCAAGCCGGCAAATCCCCAGGTTCTTCGGACAAAAAGCACGGAATCCATGACAATGGACGTCGGGGAGACAGGCTCGATCTCTTCGCACACAAGGTAACCTTTTGCCCCGAGGAGGCGATACACAGGTACTCATTTGTCCACAGTGGTCGCTCCACGCCAGTTCCGTTAGATGCCCCTCCATCCGTCCAGGTCGTGTCGAGCACACGCAAACAAGTCAGAGCGGATGTCCGCCGGCGCCTCTTCCCGACCATAGAGTATGCATCTAGAGTGTCACATTTTGACCCCGACAGCGATTATCGAGATTTCCAAGGATTCTTTGTCCTGTTTTGGATAGGTCTGGCAGTCATGGCCATTACCACTATGGCGAGGAATATGAAGGATACTGGCAATCCTTTCAGGCACGAAATATGGCAGCTGTTCACAATAAAGACGTGGGAGTTGGCGGTTGCCGACTTCTTCATGTCCGCAACTATGTGCATGTCGCTACCGCTACACCGTCTGTTCCGGAAGTTTGACGTACTTCGGTGGAAGAATACCGGGATGATCATCCAGAGCTTGTTTGAAGTTGCGTGGTTCTCGATATGGATTGCCGTGCCTTTCCATTTCGAGTGGGCATGGACTGCGCAGGTGTTTCTGGTTCTCCACACTCTGACGCTCTTGATGAAGATGCATTCCTACGCCTTTTACAATGGTCACCTCAGCGAGGCTGAACGACGCCTCACGGAACTTGACCAACCGTCCACAGCCTCTAAAGAGCCCGCATACCAGTACCCTCCCTCAGGGGCCGTACCGACTGGCGAGAACGGGTTTTTCCCGGATAACTCTGATGAGAAATCAAACTTGTCTTCTCTACGTGAGGACTTAGCCCGCGAGCTCGTATCCCCTCTCGGCAACCAATCCTATCCCAAAAACCTCACATGGAGAAACTTCATAGACTTTCTCTTCTGCCCAACTCTCTGCTACGAGCTCGAATACCCACGCACACCGCGCATCCGCTGGGATCAGCTCGCCTATAAGATCATCGCAGTCTTTGGGGTTATCTTCCTACTCACCATCACGTCCGAGGAATTCATTGTCCCCGTCCTCCAAAACTCCGGACCGCGCATCCAAGAGGCGACAACGGTCTCCGACACCCTCCTCGTGCTCGCTGAGACAATCAGTCAGCTCCTCTTTCCCTTCATGATCACCTTCCTCCTCGTCTTCCTCGTCATCTTTGAATACGCCCTCGGCGCCTTCGCCGAGATGACTCGCTTCGCCGATCGCCACTTCTACAGTGACTGGTGGAACAGCACGGATTGGCTCGAGTTCAGTCGCGAGTGGAATATCCCCGTGCACCACTTCTTCCGGCGACACGTGTACATCGCGTCTGTACCGCACATCGGCAAGCCCATGGCAACCCTCATGACATTCCTTATCTCAGCTATTGGGCATGAGATCGTGATGGCGTGCATTACGAAGAAGATCCGCGGCTATGGGTTTCTGGCCCAGATGCTCCAGCTGCCTATCTTTATGATACAACGCACGAAATGGAGCAAGGGGAGGAGAGTCTTGAATAATGCAGCATTCTGGAGCTCGATGATTTTGGGACTGAGCATGATCTGCTCACTCTATGTCCTTGTGTAGGCATGTATATTGCATGTTTTGGTTTTGAAGACATGATACCCGATACCCTCTTTGATATTCTGGATGGGATTAGATTTTATATTTGGTTGTCTGTATTTCGTGTATTCAATGAGTGTATATAAATCAATGGATTACTTATATGGGTAATATGTGGAAATACATTAACCACCTTGTATTTACGATCATAAGTATTAAACTTAAAATTAAAGAATTCACGTAGTAAACTAGTTAGAGCTCACGTGGGTAGAAGGCTCCCAAGGGAAGGAGCCATAGGCCATGCTCCTTCTAACTTATACGGAGTTATAACTGTTATAACTCGAAAGGATTGAGGTGATTTCAAATCTATAAGTAAGTCGTACATGTTTATAGTTTGGTTAGATCATACCAATCAAACTGGCCTGCTGGCCCAATGGCAAGGCGCTTGACTACGAATCAAGAGATTGCAGGTTCGATCCCTGCGTAGGTCACATGATTACAATCCAGTTCGGATATTTATTTTTTTGCTTTTATTATTATTTATTCTCATCTAGTCGCCGCCTGATTGTGTTCTAGCCAGGGAACAACAATATTTACTTTTGGTGCTCTTCACAATCCAAGCTATCCGGCTACAGCGTCTCCTTGGCCACTGTGGTGCAATCCCCACAAGACAAAAAAAATGACGTGTAATTTGGTGGTATCAATCAATTCCTGAACATACAATATACTACATAAATCCAAGCAAGTCGTCACTCGTAATGTTTCCATGCCGCCCTAGCGCCAAAATCGACCCTGCCAATACTAAAGATACTCACGATTCCAACCAAGCCTACGGTGGTCTTCCCCCGCGCTATTATATTGGCGCAACCACCTTTCCTCCTTCAACAATGATCTGCTCATCAATCCTCTTCTCAGTCTCTCCATACTCAAGTCGCTTGTACGTTGTAATCCGCGCCGCGTTCATGTCAATGTCGAATAACCGTACGCGCCGATGATACCCGTTATAGCCTCCGTAGCCACCGAACCCAGAGCCTCCACCATAACACATCCAGAGCGCTGGATGCTCTTTCTGCATGGATAACGCGCAGTAGTCGTTTGCGTGGTCACTATCATTTTAGATTAGCTGTGAAGTGCAGAGAAGTGCAAAAGGGTACGTACTGTCCGCAGCTAACCATCAGAATCCCTTCTTCAACTAGAGCATCTCTGAATCCCGAATTGAAGGCTGGCGCCGTGACGCCCTCTCTATACTCGCCTACCATCTTCATATTATCGCCAACATATTCAGGCAATGGGATATGGATGAAGGCGAGATCCATATGCATTTTCGTATACTCCCGATGTGGCTGCTTCAAACTCTGGGACGTCGATTTAAACCAATCGATCTGGTCCTGCTTCAACCAGTCGTAGCCTTCGTATTTTCGCTCATCCGGCGTGTAGGCATGCGTATCTAGTAAGTATAAAGTGAGAGCCGAATGTTTCGATGAGCCTCGCGCAAGAATTTCAACATAATAATTTCCAACCCCAGAAATTTCCTTGGGGCCCGGCTCAGAAATGGAATATGGTAGCGATTCGATGAGGTCCATTTGCGCGGGCCGACTCAGAGTCTTCTCGTCGTCGTGGTTCCCGAAGATAGTTGCGTATGGAATCTTGCGCTTGATGAAGAGCTCGGCAAACTTGAAAATTGCGGTTTGAGCGTCGGGCGCTGTGTCACCATTAACCTGGTCGCCGCTGAGAACGACCAGGTCAGGCTTCTCATCATCTAGGACCTTCCCAATGAACTCGAGGGTTCGAGTGTCGGCCTCACAGGGGCCTTGATTCTCTGGCACCGCATCACGGCATACGCCGACGCCTGTGCTCAGATGCAAGTCTGCAACCTGCAAGATCTTGAACTTCCCATTCTCGTTAATCCGCGGAATAGTTTTTGTAATCGGAGCTGGCTTGCCGCGCCGTATGCTTATTCGCGCCCCCTGTTTCTCGCCGGCGTTATCCAGTAAGAGCGCCGTGTCCTTGATCTCCCAGCCTTTGCGCGGTTCCACTGCGTCGGGGCCAAAAAGGATATCCATGCTCGTTACAGCGTGATTTGAATCGCTTGCGTGTCGTCGCCCAGTACGCTTTAGCCAAATACCCGCCGGCCTGGACTCCCATTGTTCATCGGCCTCGTCTTTAGCCTCATTTGCTGGGACCAGCCGACTGACAGCCACATCAACCACAATCTTATCATCCGGTAGCAAGTCTTCTTCCTTCTTCCTCTCTACGAAGACGTATCCACTGTTCACCCAGCCGGTGCCCAAATACAGGTCCTTCTCGATACGGTGCCATGTCTCGCCCGGTGATTTACAGCTCGTGAAGAGGTTAACAGTCGAGCATGTCTTGACGGTGACATCTGTGATCACCTGCCCGGCGTGGTGTGCCGGGAGGAGCGTGTGGACCGAGGCGGGAAGGACACGAAATCGGCTGTCCAGAAGGAAGAGGAGCAAGATACCGACTACCGTTGCTGTCGAGAGCTGCACAATAGCGCGCACCTATGAAGCAAGTCAGCATAAATCAAATCCTGCCAGGCCGTGGGCGCGTACATATCGCCGGGTCATCATGATCTCTGTTAGCTCTCGTTCTGGGTTCCAAGGTACTCGCCCTCGAAGCTTGACCTAACAGACAGCAGGCTCTCTATGGTCCGTCCATGAGTCCATCCATTCAGAGGCTAGTATAGCAATTGCCTCCAAGCAATAGGGAGTATGCGCCTCTTGTCGTCGTCGTGGGAAAGGGAGCTGTCGTCTCAAAGGATTCTGTGGCGGCATTGGTCTAGGCGGCCCCGGACTTGTCGAAATCTGGGGGTTGTTTTTAGCGAGACGCCGACTTTGGTAACCCGACCAGCTAGAACCAATAGTCTCAAAAGTATAAATTCTCATGTTAACAGTGGTTACTGGCTTGCCACTCTATTGTTTATGTTTATTATTATAATTCTGTTGCCGCCGGGATTCCATTCGAGTAAATCAGTTTACTGGCAGCTATTTGATTTGGGCTTTGTATGGGGATCGGCGGAAAGAGGCTCTAAAGGTCGCCATGTCATATGTACCAAAGCGCGTCTTGCATATCTCTGGCACTGAGGCAAAGATTGAAAATCTGGCAGAAGGATACATATTTATCAATGAGAAACTATCAATGATAATCAATTTCATATGATTTCGGTGCGGCATGTTATATTGTGACCCCTTACATGTTGTTTGGACGTTTCCAACGTGTCCCAGCCTTTTAAAATCGCTAAGGAGCACCTGCCCCTGTCAACAACAACCTCATCCCCTTTCAACGACCATCAGCGGCCCTCTCTCACCGTTTCCCACCCCTCTGCTGTCCACCAAACGACACCATTCAGGCCTCGTCGACGTTGATTCTTGAGAGGACAGGTTGCTATATATGCACTGTAACCTTCCCTGACAACTGAGGTTAAAATTAGCGTCACGACAGTCTCTACCATCAAATATTCGAACTTGGACCCTGGAGTTTCAGTGGGCCCCTTGATAGCAGCTCCAGCTGTTTTGCAACCTTCAACACAATCATTCAGCCAGTTTTGCGCGCATATTCTCCTTTGCCGATACGCCGAGTCTTCTAGAACCTACAATTTCGATCGCCCGAACACTTTACCTTCCCCACAGCTCTTTTCGACTACATACACAGCCACAACTTTACCTTTGCATCAACAACGGCACGGCCACCTGCATCCTTGTGGTGAAACAAACCGAACCTAAAACCCCTTTGGAGTGTACATCTCCCAATTCTTTATAAAGAGAGAGAGAGATCACGCTCAATGGCTGCGGTATCCGCACCGCAAGCCACAGGCGCGCTGACACCTCCTACGAGCTCTGATGGGAATTCGAGCGCGTGGGATTACTCCGTACCATCTAGAAACCAGGTATGGACCTTTCACGCCTTGTTAGAGGCGGTTCCAGGACGCGCATGTGTCTGTTGATTACTCTATTGTGGAATGCTGACCTTGTCTTAACATTAGCAATCTGCATTTCCACGCCAGCAACACGAAGAGAATACTCGCGCGGAGCAAAAACAAATGACTTCCCACCCCAACGGCTCTACGCGCCGTAATGATGCAACGAAACAATCTAGATCAAATTCAGCCGCCTCGGCGGCTCACGCACCTGCACGTTTAAACAACCTCAGCAAAAAAGGCAGCATGGGTGAAACAGAAAGCCCATCTGACAGCTTAGTCGACCTCTACAGCTCTGGACCAGGAAAGGTTGCTACCAACGGTGTGGATCATAGCGATCGGGGACGAGAAGGAAATGGCGGGGCATCGTATCACGAAGACGACCCTGGTTGGATTCACAGGGACAAACTGGCACGCATCGAGAGCCGCGAACTACAGGCAGCTGGGATCATACTCCCTCGCACGCGGGCATACAGCAGGAGGGATAGGAGCCGAGAAGCGTCCGCCACTGGCCTACACAGAAATGAGCAACACCCGGCAAAGCAACAGCGGGTTGAGAGCCCAACGGCAGAAGAGCGAGAAGATGACGACTCTGCGGGATGGGATCCGCGAACGCCAGAAGAAATCGCAGCGGATAGCAACTCCAGTTATCGCGACTACGGCTCCCTTTCAAAAGGCGCCTCCAAGATACCCCTCGCTCTGACGAGCCCCGCACCTATACCGTGGGAGTACATTGAGCGCGACGCACCTATGCAGCGCAGCCGCAGCGCCGTTTGGGGCGGCGAAGACGAGTCTATCGCCTTTCCCCTTCCCCGCGCGAAGGCCTCCTCCGAAGAACCCCTCTTCCAACCCACCCCGACTGCTACACCGCCCGCGCCAAAACGCTTCGCCTCCGCCGACAGCTCCCCAAAGAAGTCCGCAAGCGCGACACCTACAAACCGAAAGGCGTCTGCCACCAGCACGACATCCAAACCACCACTCACCCAACAAAAGCAGAAGGCACGCTCCGGCTCCAACAGTCGCCCGACGACCCGTTCCGGTGAAGGCCCTATCAAGACCCCTGAGGGCGACCCGCCGTGGCTCGCGTCAATGTACAAGCCTGATCCGCGCCTCCCACCCGACCAGCAGCTTCTCCCCACGGTCGCGCGGCGCCTGCAGCAGGAACAGTGGGAGAAGGATGGCAAGTTCGGGAACGTATACGACCGTGACTTCCGCCCGCTCAACGACGAGGAGATCAAGATGCCCGAACCCGCAGCGATCGCACCTGAGGAGCAGCCCGAGGCAAAACAGGAAGAGCTGCTCCCGCAGTGGCCCTTGAGAAAGGCCAGGAGTCCCGAGCCGAGCCGCCCGGGCACGTCAAGCGGCTACTCCACTATGCCACGCATCCAGAACGCACCGCCGAGCAGAATACAGTCGCCGATGTTGGCGCAGTTCCCCGTGCACGGGTTCGAGCCGGAGGAGACGCCCGCGAAGAAGAAGGGCTGTGGATGCTGTGTCGTGATGTGATTTCTTTACCCGTTGACACCGACGTTGCTGTACTGTACAAACCTTTTTTTCCAAGCGGCACCATACTGGGCTGGGACATAAATACTGTCCTGGACTTTGCCGCGCTTCATATACCTCGCATTACTTCGACAGCATGGCTGCCCAGCGGCTTTTGGCAGCGCTTTTCTGCATTTTCGTTTTATATATTACACGACGACCCATGACCCACCTCGATTACTGGTTTATTTTCCTTTTTCCTTCACCTCGTGCTTTTTCCCCCCTTCCCCTGATTCCCGCCCGCAGGGCAAGCGGCAGTTCATTTGTTTTCCATGTGTCCCTCGGCTCGGCGTTCATGTGCGTGTTTGTGCGGCGTTTTGATTGCTCTTCATTCTGATCTTACTGGGGAGCGGAGCGGAGCGCTGTTGGTCTCTTGGTGCGGTGATGGTGGTGCTTGGTGCGTTTTGTTTTTCACTTGGTGAGGAGGATTAGGAAGGAGACAGGGGGAAAGTGAAAAGGGGGAAGGGGAAGATGTGGAGTAGGTGGTTGTATACATATACTGTGTAGCTAGATTGGGTGATTTGAGGGGATAGAGAGACGGAGGAAGATGGAATTTCAAACGGTGATTGACAACAACAGCGATTGATAGATGAGACTTTGATGATTTAAGATGCCGGAAGCCGCCTCTTCCTTCGACGGCCCCGTGCAATTTGCCACCTGACTCAGTGACAACCAGGGGCCATCGTGTCACGATTCACGGAGGAGAGCATGCTTCTGTGATGACACCGAGATTGAAGGGG
>JPJV01002376.1:0-36935 GCA_000750745.1 Pseudogymnoascus sp. VKM F-4281 (FW-2241)
GGGGTAGACGTAGGCGCGGAGGGGGTAGGCGAGGAGGAGGGAGAGGAAGATGGGGCCCGCGTACTCGACGACGTAGACGGTGCGCCAGGAGACTTGGGGGCCTGGGAGTGGTTAGTCGCGGCGGGCAATAGGATGAGGAAGGAGAGGGGGAGAGAGAGTCATACCAAGATCCTTAACAGCAATGTCCCCTGTGGACTGCACACCCGGGTTCTGTGCCAGAATGCTCAGGCGGTCCTTGATGATGCTCTTGGTGGTCGTATCCATGATGGCAATGCGGTGGTAATCGCCCATTCCAGTGTGGCGCGCAATAATCCTCTTGGCCTCCTCGACGGTCGTTCCAGCGCCGATTTCAATGTTGGAGGGGAGCTTGCGGATTGGCTTCTTGCCCGCTGCATGAGGTCAGTTCCATCGCACCTCGACAAAAATAGGTGATTCTCAAAAGATATAAACAGGAAAAGGGGAGGCCGTACCGGGTGTGGTAACCCTCAATGTCATAGAAGACGCCATGTTGACAGCTAGATGCTCTTATCTTCACCTTTTACAACTTCCTCTCTTCCCAAATCGGAGTTGTTGTGTTGTTTCGTTGAGGTTGATCAGAAGAAGAGAAGGGACGGGCCGATTTGTGTGCACAAGTAGTTAAGCATCAAGTCGGGTCGCATGGAAATTTGGAATCTGGAGTGTTGGTTGGCAGCAGTCCAGCCAATCAACGTCGGGTTCCAAGGCGTAGCCTTTCGCGCCTCGGCATAACTCTAATCACAAGGCTGAGCAGCTGAGCAGCGACGACCAGCGACAGAACAGGGATTCAGTAAAGATTCAAAGTAGAGTAATCACTTAGAACGACAGCAGACTCAATTTTATATATCCTTTTAGAGCAAGATTTGAAAAAATAAAAACCGCTATCTACACACATACATTCAATCTCAGCGCCCACATCATCTTCGGCACCCTCAGTTGCGCCAAACGAGCACGACTTACGATGCCCGATTAAGCTCATTTTAGTCCTAGCATTAAGGACTGGGAATATAGCGGAAGCAAGAACTATTGAGGAGGCCTTACAGATTACGAAGTCAAGGGGTTCTAGGACAGTAAAATGGCGAGATACAACAAGGCCGGTTATATACTCTATAACGGAGCGTGGGGTCTCTATAATCAAAGACAACGCTGCAAAGACCTTAGCCAACGGTGACTTGATCTCGAAAGTGTTTCAACCGACAGGGCGTACAAAGAGGCTTGACGATATATGATACGTCGGATAAATTGATAACCATTCACGGATGTATGTTGCGAGGAAACAAGTCGGAGGACACAAGGTCTGCCCCTAGCACTACGACAGATAAGAACTTTACAAAGCAGCCCGGATTGAAAAGATGGTGGCTAAGAATGAGACATGGCATCGACACAGACAAATTTTAACGAGCTAGAGTACTTGCACTATTGGCATCCCACGACCTGCGGTGAGAAGAAGAAAGCAAGCAGTTACGAGAATATAGCAGTAAGAGTACCTATACAACAGTGAGAAGAGAATAGCAGCGACAGAAACTACGACAACGGTGAGAACAGCGGTGACAGCAGCAGCAGTGACAGGATATATATAAAAAAACAACTACAGTGCTGCGTCCGGGAGAAGGAACTCAATCATATTGTAGATGACATGCCCTGTTTATACATACCAATTCAATTGGGGGCGTTTAGGGTAGGGAGTGCTGGACTCAGGCGCTATGCTGGGCCCCGTACTTTCTTGTCGGTGCAGTTTAAATGCAAGGGAAGGCTGTCTAGCGCGCTAGGGTAGCGATGGGGCTACCAAAGAGTCTCTAATGGAGGATGCGGATCGATCGCCGCGTGTTAAACCTTCGTGTTATTTGTAGCTTGAAGACTGATATCTGACCTCAACTCCTTACAACGCATTTACGACTCTTTTAAGAGTTTGACAGCGACACTAGTACTAGACACACATGCATCATAGAGATTAAATGACGGGGATGTCGAGCATACGAACTGCATACGCAAGTGGCATCACCATTATGTATTCACATAAAACCCTTTAGCCAGCAGGGTCGCTATTTCACGTCACATTCTCACTTCCAATCCTCCCCCCGGCCCGGCAACAGCAATCACCTTCACCTAGACACCCTCACCCAAAGAAAACGCGCTCAATGCTTCTCACAAGTCATATTCTTTTTATCACCCCTCCATCCCCTATCCCCATCCCACATCTCTCCGCCTCCAAAGTTATCAAAAACCAAAGCTCAGCCCAAGCTATCAGAAGCTACATCTAGATAGTATAGTCAGCTACCCTTCCCCCCCTCTCCCCCCTTTCCATCCACAGCACAAGCCGTCCTGTTCAGTCCCAGCTCCCTTCCCCATCTCCCCCTCCAAGAGCATCATAAGCAGTCCCATTCTTGGAAACCCGCGCTGCCATAATCTATGTACAGTCACTCCCACACTCCCCACTCCCCACCCCACACTAGCCATCCATCCATACATCGTATAAAAAAACACTATCGCCTCCTCTCAAGATGCACGCATAGAGGGAACCGATGAAGTTAAAAAAAAAAAACACACAAATAAATATATAACGCCCCCCGATCCGAATGCAGCGCAGCGCAGCGTGATAAATTTCATGGGCCAGGGACAAGGCACGTCAAGTGGTCCCAGCCCCAGCTAACCCGCGACCCGACCCAGGAAGGAATAGGGGCGGGGTTTAATCCAGCGCCTTCCTCAGGTCGGTCCAGCGCCGCTGCAGGGTCTCGTGTTGTGCGTTAAGCTATGCGATCATCAGCGCTGAACGGCACAAAAAGAATCCGGTATCAAGTGTAAAGGGGAAACAGGAGTACTAACCTCAGCAAACGCCATCTTCGTCTCCACCAACGTCCCCTCCATCTCCCCCATCTCCTCCTCCAGACGCGTATTCTCCTCATGCACCTCCAAATTCCGCTTCATCAACCTCTCCATCTCCGTCTTGAGCCGCTCCTCCACCTCCGCCGGCTGCTTCTCCACCACATCTCTCAGCTCCGCCACCTGCCCCTTCAGACTCTCATTCTGGTCGAGGAGCTCCTCATTCTCGACCTTGGTGCGCACCAAGTCCGTGGCGAGGGCCGCGTGCTCCTGGTCGTGGTTCTGGACTCGTTCTTCGAGACGGCGGACGGAGAGGGAGAGAGCGAGGTTTGTGGAGCGGAGGGTCTCGAGTTCGGCTTCGCGCTCTTTCTCGGCGCGGGTCTTGTCTTCCCACTCCGTGGTGTACGTCTTTAGCATCTCGGGTGTGATCTTGACGGCGCAGGCGTCGAGGACGAGGGTGTCGGCGCGGTAGACTTCCTTGTCGATACTCGCGCCGGAACTCCCAAAGAAGCCTGATTCGAGGATGGAGCCGGGGGAGGGGGACGCGTCGATGTAGACGTCGAAGAGGCGGTCTTTAAGGAAGTTGGTGAGAGCGACCATGTCGTTCATGGCCAGCAGGGTGGCGGCGTTCTTCTGCATGAGGACTATGCCGAATTTGAGGATGGCGGCGAGGCCCTCGCTGAGGATGAGGTCGTAGATGCGCAGGACCAGTTGAAGAGGGAAGCGGTAGGCGAAGAGGGTGAGGAACCATTGGGTAGCGTAGAGGTGGGGGGTTACGCCCTTGCGATGCAGGTGGCAGTAGAGGGCGGGTTCGAGATCTTCAAGGAGCCGTTCGAACAGGTACAGGTGCATGTGAAGGCCGGGCATGTCCTGGATGAATAAATCGCGTAATCGGTACTGGTTCATCAAGCGCACCAGCAGGCAGAATGCCTCTTCTTCGGGTAGGTTGAAGAGAAGTGGCATGGCCAGGAAGTTCATTCCTTGAGCGTACCCGACACCCTCATCGAACAGGGCATATGACTTGCACACGCCGAATAGTCCGTCCTGCAGGCCCGCGCTGACAGCAAACTTTGAGAAGCTTGTCCTGGCGCCCAGATCGCGCTTGATGGCCTTCTCAAGCTTCTGCAACGATGCCGCATCATCCTTTGCCTTCCGTTTCCTCTCTGCCAAGGCAGCAGCCTGTGCCTTTGCAATAACCTCCGGGTCCCTCTCTGTTGGTGACGGTGATTTCAAGCCGCTTCCAGACAGATCAGAGTGCACCGAAGACGCCGATGACGCGGTGTCCTTGTCCTTCCCACCATTCGACCCAGTATTGCTCGCTCCTGCACTCGAAACGCTCGCCCTATCCTTGTCCTGGTCCGTTCCCCGCGAGAGCAGGTCTCTATAAACCGATTCCAGTTCCTCGTTCTTGCTCTGGGCCAAGACTTGCCATACCACTCCCCGAATCGCAGATGGGATACCGAGAGCAATCGCTTGGTTCAACTCTTCCGGGCTAGTCCTCGCTACTGCTGCTGGGCCCTCGTAGACCACTGACTGCCACAGATCCCAGTCAACTTCTTCGGTGGCAGGTGGACCGGATGTAACGCCCACGGCAGTTCCTGGTGCTAACGCAGGGTTAAAAGCCGCCGCATTCGGTGTCGCTGGTAGAGCTTTGTCCTCCGATCCTGTTGGGCTGGTGATTCCTGGAACAAGACTCGCACGCCCAATCATGGTATCAATAGGTATTGCCTCCTCGCCTTCCTCGCCCAACGAGGTAATGCCTGCCTCCTCCCTCATTCGTACAAGCTTAAATCTGTCCCGTAGACTGTTCCTCGATGAATTCCGGATGCCATTTGGCGATTCATTCGCCTCGTCAAGTTTGTTGAGCATCAGATCTGGATTGCTATTGGTTGTAGCTATCGAAGAGGTAGTGTTTCGGCGGCCTCCAGCGCCGTTCCCAGGCGATGGTACTCGCGGTACTGTTGGTGGTGGCGGTGCTGAACCCCTCGACAACCATGAAAATGGTCCTGTGAGCTTCCGAGGCGGAGGGACAGCTGTTTGTGGTTTATCCTTTGCTGGGGGTGGTGGAGGGGGTGGTCCCCATGGCACTGATGGCAGCGAACCTTGGAGGCCCTCAAGGACAGACTTTGTGGAAGATCGTGGGGGTAATTCGGGCTTTGAGCTTGCTGCTGTACGTCAAATATGGTTAGCAACAGATCCAATCAGCAGTTGATAGGGGCTAGGGTCTGGAGGCCATACCTTTGTCGGTGGATGTGGCAGCTGCAGGGACGCCCTCTCCGTCCAAGCTCACGTTGTCTAGGCTTAAGGTAGAGAGGCGCTCTGTGACGGCTGGGGGGGATCTTGGTTGACTGCTTGTAGGTGATACATCGTCTTCTGGGTGTGCCTCTAGGGGAGGGACAACGGGGGCCTCGGAGCCTCCATTGTGATGAGTCGCGTGGGAATTCGTTAATGATCGTGTCGAGGCTGTTGGGGACACAGCTTGGTTGTGGTCAATGGGTGTGGTGTCGGCGTCTTCGAAGGTGTCCTGACAGTATAACAATTAGCCAACAACCCAGATCAATAATGCTTTGTCTCTCGTCTCTTACAGTCTCATGGCCCGAGTCGTCAGATTCAGGCTGTTGTGTATTCTTGACCACCGACTCCGGGCGGGCCTCGTCTCCTTCTGGTGGTGGCATTGTAGATGTCGGGTGCTATATGGCTTGTTTCAGTGCTTTCTGGCCCGACCTTGTCGTTATCCTCGAGAGTTCAGGAGCTATTCGCGGCCATCAATGGTGAACTGTGGTATGCCCCTCTCTGACGTCCGTCGGTTGCTGGCTGCTGATTATCACAGGTGAGGTGTGCACGACAGCGAGTAAGGTTGGAGGTGCGTATGTAGGGAGACGGAGAAACCGTGGCTCTCTGTTTGGGTGTAGTTATGGGTCGTCGTTTCCCTGGCGTCGATCTCTTGTGGGTTTTCTGGTTCTCTGGTTCCCCTCAGAAGCCGATCTTTCTTTATATAATGTGGCCCGTCTTTGCCGCCGTTTGCCCAGTGGCTGAGTTCCCTTTTCTAGTATTATGGTCGCCGAAATATTTGGAGCTGGGTCAGGTCAGGAGCGAATTGATGGAGGTCTCGCGATCTTGGCAATCTTAATTCTGGATCTGCAGAACAAGGGGACGGATTGGGAGGATTCCCCAGTTTTGCAGGGCTATTGAAATTGAATTGAATCAATTCGATTTTAATGCAGGAGTGAGTGGATGAGGCCACAGATATTATTCACGAGAGACAGAGGAAAGAAGGAGAGCGCGTATAAAGAGTAATAGGCGCTCTCCATTGTCCTCGTACTATATACTATAACTCATTCCTGTACACACAGCACAGTCCTGAGGTAACCGTCGTCTCTGATGACCCCTCTTCCAACCCCCCATTCATTGAAGAGAATAATGAATATAATTCCATTTATGTCTCTCTATAAGCACTGTGCGCCCATAATCCCTCTACACGCCGAATATCGTTGGTACACAAACAACACGATCATTCTGCATCACAGCCTCGAATCTCCAATGAAGCGTCTGGAACTCTGAGACTGGGCGACAATTCAGCCACTAAAGTAATACCCGGGAAGCCACGGTGGTATTTCAGCCGTGCCGTGCTACTAACGCGACCCCGTCCCCCCGTCCCCGTTGTTATTTCTGGCCTGATCAACCTGCAACGCGAAACACGAAACACTCTGACGCGGGTGCCACTTGGCGGTACACAGAGAGAGAGAGAGCGTTTCAGCTGGATAGGATGGGATGGAACGGGATGGGGAGAACTCTGGGGAGAGATTCCAGGGCGATTATATCATTTGCTCGGCGAGGAGGAATGTGAATCTCGTAGAGAGACAGATAATTTGTAAGGAATGTAGGAAATGTAAGAAATGCAAGGGATAAGTAGCTACCTGTTAGGTTAAATTACGTGTCACGTGATTATAATTCAGTTGATTGTGATGCTGAAACCACGCTTCTTTCGGGTCAGGGTCTATTTGGTGAGAATCAGAGAGGGTAATATATAGATATATATATATATATGTGCTTCAGAGAGTCTTGTTGAATATCTCATGTCGTTGATTCACCCTAAAATAAAATAGTTGGGGTCTCTCTGATTATTTATATTGCGTTTATTGATTTTATTTTGTGTATTTTATTTATTTATTTCATTTTCATAGTTTCGTGACAAAAATAATAAAACAGACCATTTTTTATATTTATCCCCAGAACCCCGAATTTTAACATCACTAGCCTCAATACCATATCCCTATCACGAGCACATGCTACACAGCATCTCTATCGCAATAATATATTGCCCAGCTCCCAATACCAGACCGAGCACATTAAACCCGTGGCGGGCAGCATGACGTGGTCATCCAAAGGGTCCTTGATTAGGCCTACAGATGCATGACCCGTCAAACAGAAAATGGGCATTGGGTAGCACCCGAAACCCATAATCTAGGCAGAGTTGGAAGAAAAAGAAAAAGAAACATAAATACCCTCTCGAGCTGTAACGTAATTTATTTACCATCTCATAATTTTTATAGACCAAAATAGTGACATGTAGATCAGCTGTAATTCTAGAAGTAAAAGATCAAAATAGTGAAAAGAACGATAAGCGTGGGGTTGCAAAGTTCACGGCTCTCTCTAGCGATACGCGCGCTGCCGCCGTCTCCAAAAAACTAGCGGCTCCTGGTGGGTGAGCTTGGAATACCTCACCTTCTACCCGCCTTGCCTCATATCTTCACATCGATTTCCTTCAACTCACCTCCCTCATAACAGCTCCGGACTTTTTTGTCTTGATCTACCTTCCTCAGCCACAACTTCATCCACCGAAGATCCTTGATCAAGTTACGAGGGGAGTTCTCCACCTCTCTTTCGCAACCTGGCAAGGATAGCAGCTTCGACTTACGATAACCCCAACACTACCGTTTGCTGAAGCCACAGCACGATCTTCACCACACAAGTCCGATCTGAGCGCCGACAGGGTGCTGTAGATTCACCTGAACTCGATCAGGTAATACATTCCCTTTTCCTACTAATTTCTAGATACCCGACGCCACCGTCGAAGACCATCCGACTTGACAACTCGAACGTTACACCCTTGCCACTTCACTCCTCCGTTGGAGCTGTCCGACCCGGGCGCTCCTCGAATATCAGCAAAGCTGCCTCCAGCTTGGACCAATGTGGAGGCAGTGTAGGGGGACAACAATATCCCAAATTGCGGTGTTACCGCAGCAGTCAACACCATGGTCAAGATACTAAAGACCATACAACCAAAGCACAAGGAGACGCTGGTACGTTCTATATATTATTGAAATTCAACCCAGGACGAACTGACATTTTCCTAGTCGCCGTATATCCAATCGTTTGTGCAGAACGCATCGACAGCACCATGGCATAGCCTCCCGCAAGCTCTTGCCGACTTCCCAACCCGATGGCCTTTCCCCAGAGGTGATCTATACCACTGGATCCCGCTTCTCAATAGATTCGACAGCGATCTCGAAACCTTCTGCACAACCTATGAACTCAATAAAGGTCCCCAGGTTAAAGATTTTGGATGCGAGCTCCTGCAAAAGGGCGGCGCGACAGCTGAGCAGATTTCCGAAGCTGGGCTTGGCCCGGAGGGCGATAGAGAGGTCATAGAGCGTATCCTGCATTTCTCCCGGATATTACTTGAGAATTGCGGAAATCGAAGCATATATTCGAGCAGCACTCACTTGAGCGATCTTCTCAACAGCACCTCCCTGTCATTACTTGCGGCGACACTTCAGATTGGCACACAGCTTGCCCAGCGCTACCAGGCGACCTTCCGAAGGATCGCAAGTTCCCATCGACAGACAAATGCGACTCTCCTTGCGAATCATTACAATATCGACCTTGATAAGGTGCAGCAGCTCTCTCAGCCATTCTCGAGAACCGTTACGGCAACGGAGACCACCGCGCCCACGGTTCCGAACACACCAGTCACCCCGAACGCGAAGGGCAAGGATAAGGCATATTTCGGCATTCCTGTAGCAGGCAGCAAGACCACTACTAGCACCAGTTATGCGAATAACCTGGTTTCACTTGTCAGGAGCGGAACGCTTCCTGATCCTAGTCCCAAGGGCAAGAAGGCTGCATCAACATCGTCACAAACTTCCGCGGAGGTAGATTGGAATGAATGGGGGGATGTGCGTATTACATATCACGAGTCTCAGCAACGCGGAGAAGAGGCACCACCGTCGACAGCTCATAATGCATCGGCTGCACCAGTCACACCTACTCCCGTACGACGCACATCGATGCTCGGCAATCAACATGGAAATCGAACCTCCAGGGCTACAGCTCCCGAAGAAGCTCCGGCAACTCCAAGTCGGTCTTCCACCATGCCAGCCGCCGTGCCGGCGGAGGAGAAAGCGACCTCAAGCCTTAAAGTGATTGACGTTCCAGCGTCCAAAGTCTCCGAACATTCGGTTCAGGAGTTACTCCAAGAATACCTCCCAAATGTACCGGATTCATCAAAGTACACATTACTTACTAAATTAAGAGTTGCAAAAGCCTTATCCACTTCCCTAGATACCCGAAGACAGATGCTTGCCGTCCGTCTTTTAGCCGTTACCAATCTGGCGTATATCTACCCCGAGCCTAGCTTTTTGGAGAAGGTCTTAAAACAGGATAGCGAAGAACCACGCCGCCTGCAGCTCATCTATCAACTAGCAGAGCTGATTCATCCTCCTGCCCAAGGAGACCTGGGAATCCCTAGGTCTCTCCAAACAATCGCTGTCAATGCCCTTGAAGGTCTTGCCCAACACCAACACAAGTACCAGGATGTGTGCACGGCATTAAATACGAATGTGAACCATGGAGTTCTCCTTTATATTGTCCGAAAAGCCGTCGCAGAAATGGCAACTGACGAGCCTGGCGACAAGCACACAGAAAATGACGAGTGGCACAGTGCGTTATTTGCACTTCTCTCGCACGTAGCCACGCTACCTCGGGCTGGAAACGAGCTGGTTACCGCTGGTCTCGTCCCCATTCTGGTCGAAGTCCTGACATTGCGCACCTCAGTTGCCGAGGGCAGCTACCCCAGAGTTCTCAACTTTTTAGATGCTATTGTATTTAATGTTAAGGACGCCTTCCAAGTCCTGGCGAATGCCGATGGACTAGACGCTATCTCGAATCTGATTGTCCATGAGGTCCAGTCTTCCACGGAAGTTGCAAGCAAGGGGGAAGGCATGCCTGCGGACTACCGATCGCCTTCAATCGATTACGAGATCCCATATTACCAGCAGCAGTCTATCAAGTGGCTGTTCAAGTTCATTCACCATATGATGAACCAGGCTGGTGGTTATGGCGGCAACTTTGACCGTCTTCTTAGGAACTTGATTGACTCTCCACAACTGCTTGGAAGTCTTCGAGAGATTATTAGCCATGCAAAAATATTCGGAAGCTCAGTGTGGACAAATGCCGTTAGCATCCTGAATGATTTTATCAACAACGAGCCAACTAGCTTTGCAATCATCGCCGAGGCTGGTCTCAGCAAGGCGGTCTTGGAGGCTGTCCTTGGACAGGAGATAACTGTTGCAGCGCCCAAGGATGGTGCGCCTCAACCCGAGACAACCAATGAAGAAGAGGGCTCTCCAGCTCGAACTGATGACGACACCATCTTCTCAGTTGCTGTCGATCAGACCCCCCATCCGCCAACACAGCAGATGCTCGAGGCTCCTCGACCTGGCCCCCTAGCCCGCGGCATCATGCCTTCGTCGGAAGCTATCATTATAGTTCCCGAGGCCTTTGGAGCGATCTGCCTGAACAATGCCGGCATGAAGATGTTCTTGGAGTCCAACGCACTTCAGAGTTTCTTTGAAATATTTGAAAGCCCCGCTCACGTCAAGGTGCTCGATAATGACGCCAACAATCTTGCTACTTCCCTTGGCGCGACCTTTGACGAACTCGTCCGCCATCATCCAGCTCTCAAGACTGCAATCCTAAATGCTGTTCTGGATATGGTTGCTAGAGTGAGCCACTTGTGCAAGACGAGGACCGAGACAGAGAAACTTGGCGCGAAGTTGTTGGTCACCAACGCGAATGGTGATGTAGTCGTCGCTGATCGTAGCCTCTTAAGTGAGGTTTCTGATGACGGCAAAGGAAAGGGCAAATCCGTTGACACAGACGCGGATGTGGAGATGACCGGTGTTTCCACCGAGGCAGCTGAGCCAACGACGGTATCGAAGCCTTTGACACCTGCCGAAGATGACCGCGAGAACAATGTGACTCCATACATTGCAGCTGTCGCCAATTTTCTCTCTGCTCTGTTCAGCAACGCTGGGATACGCAATTTGTTCATGGAGAATGGTGGGGTCGAGTTTATTCTGGATTTGGCCGAGCTGCCAGTTCTGCCACACTCACCCTCTGATGAGCGATCTCATAGAAATATGCATACAGTTATTGCCCTTCTCGCAGAACAGAAGGCACATATCCTTGTGCCTTCCTTGATCAAGAGAGCGCAAGCAGCTGCAGATACGTTGACACCCTTCACACAGCACCAAGGTCCAGATGCATACTTTGCCAAGTTCATCGATGACTGCAAGCCATCCAATGATCGCTCTGATAACCTACTGGCGAGAGGGACATCGTTAGTCGAAGCCATGGTCACCGCTCAGAACCTATGCATGGCGTTGCGTCAATGCATCTCTTCCCCAATATACAGCCGCAGCCAGACCTCGAGCTTCAGCTCCATGAATCTCGCAGACTACTACGTTCGGCTGGTCAAGAGCCTAGGCGCTATTCTCGCCGCTAGCATCAAGGAAGATTTCAAGTTGATGAGGCTTGCTCCGAGACATTGGAGACGTGCTGGCCGCCAGTCAGTCCAGATGTTCATGAGTGATGCGCCTGAGCCACTCATCCCGACGATTGATTCTACAGAGGAGGCTCTGCATTCCCTGCTGCCAGAAGCACAGGGAACGGCCCCAATGGCCACTTTAGTGACTGATTCTTCTGGTGCTGAGAAGCCGATTCATAAGGCACATCAAACGAAGACACTCACCACCGAAGAGAAGAATAGCCCCGAGTTCAAGAACTTCCAAAATCTGCACTATCTCCTTGGCAAGATGCCGATATCTATTTCGATTTTCTTTCAGGTTATTGGGAAGGGTCTTGTTCCGAAGCGAACTCCCGACACGTTCCAACGCCAAAGCAACGTTTCGATTGCAAACGCAATTGTTGAGACCGTCCTATCTCAGCTGACATCGGTGAGCGACGAGAGTTCAAGCGAAACATACACCTTCTGGGTCCTGATGTTCCGAACGGTGAAGGACATACTCGTTAACAACGCGAGGACGGCTGAGAGACCACAGGAATGCATTACCATAGTCGTACAAGCGTTCATGAAGGCTGGTGGTTTTGATACGATTAACCACATGCTTGAGCTGTTCGACGCGGAAGTGAGGAACAATGCGGATAAGACTGTTAATTTTAACGATGTCGACCTTCTTCTGAGAAATGATCTGGCTACTTTGGGCATCAAGCACATTCTCGAACTTTATGGTCCGCTCGTAACAGGAAAGAATGTTGGTGACTCATTCCAGAGCTCGACGATGCACTCTCGATCCGACAGAGAGCGCAACAGCCCGAATTATTTCTCGGCTGGCCAATTCGTACTGGAAGTGCGCATGGCAATTTTACCGGCAGTGCAAAAGCTCTGGGAGTCTGACATTGTCGAGAAGGGATCAAAGATCATTCCTAACAAGCTTATCGACATCATTCGCAATGTTATGGAAACCGATTTGGAGGAGGGTGCATTTAGAAACGGCGACAAGGCAATCGTACCGTCTAAGCAGGGGAAGAAGAAATGGAGAGTCAACAGAGAGAACCTCGTCAAACTCCAAGCCGCTGAATACGAGGAAGATTTGGCGATAGAGGCCCTGTTCCGCTGCAACAACAGCTACACGTCAGCATTGGAATACTGCAAGGCGCAACGCAGCGAGAGATCTGGTGGCCGAAACAGATTCGGACACGATGATTACGATCCGAACAATGGTACGAATGATGCTTCTGGCCAAGAACCAAGGACGTCTACAGGCTCTGTGACACCAGACCAGGGTGCCGCTCAGGGGGACAATGGAGCCCACGAAGCGCCGAATGATGGTGTGCCGGCACCAGTGCTCACGCAGTCACCAGAAGAATTTGCGCCCCATGCAAATGTTCCACCCAACCTACAGCAGATGTTGTTGGATAACATGAATAGAACCCTGGAGAATTCGGAGGCGGGTAACCTATTTGCTGCCATCTCCGGAGGCGGCGAGCAAACAAATCTTCCTGAGCGAGTTACCAACCAGCAGCCATCGCCGTCTTCGGCAGATAAGACTTTGGAGAGCCAGCCTGAGATTCCTACGGTAGAGCGCCTGAACGCCGAGCGATTAAAGATCAGATCGAACCTTATCGAGCGTTGTCTCGAGGTTATCAATGCGCATGGCGAGTTCACCTTTGAGATTGCCGATCTTATTACCACAGTCATTGACAAGTCACCCGATCAAGCAGAGATGCGCGCAACTATGGGTGGTACTCTGGTGGTCGCCTTGACGTCGTTCCTCAGCGACGATGTTCGCGAAGTGGGGAAGAAAATCGCCTCGTATGCGCACCTGCTTGCCCTTATGCTCCAGGATCCCCAGTTCTACAAGGCTTCGTTGGAAGAGTTGAAATCCAATCTGGGGAATCTGCTCGAGTTCGTCAAGCTGTCGCCTGACCACAAGTCCGAGGAATCTTCACCTTGGGTTGCCCATATTTTGCTTATTGTAGAGATCCTCCTTAGCGATGACGCGGAACCGAGGGAGACTGAGTGGACGATCCCGACAAGTGAGACTTCGACCATTGACCAGCCTGTGCTTAAGGCACCCGAATTGGTCGTGTCTACTGAGGATAGAGCTACCCTCTTCGAGGCAATCCTGGACATGCTGCCGCGTATTGGAAAGGATGAGTCCCTTGCCTTGGCTGTTATGCGCATTTTGGTCATCTTGACCCGCACTAGGCATATTGCTGTGGCCATGGGCGAGAAGAAGAACATCCAACGCTTGTTCGTCATGGCCAAGCAACTCGCCGGCGCTGCGACATCACGCATTCAAAGTCCGTTGATGCTTATTCTTCGTCACATTGTCGAGGATGACGAGACTATCAAGCAGATTATGCGATCTCAGATCAAGTTCTTCCTTGAACCTGGCTCGACCAGAAGCCCGCGTCACCCAGATATTACGCTGTATCTCCGCAGCATGTCAAACTTGGTTGTGAGGCAGCCAGAGCTGTTCGTGGAAGTTAGCAATGAGATGGTTAAGCTGGTGAAGTGGACTACAACTACAGCGGACCAGCCAGGCAGACAACAGCTCGAGCTCCAAGACAAATATAAACGTAGCCGTAGGGGAAAGCCAGAGGATGCGGCATTGCCTACATTGAAGCCCACGGAAGAATTATCGATGGAAGATGTCAAGCCGTCCACGGAGACCGCCGATACAGAGGCTGGTGAGGGATCAAAGGTTGCTGTTGAGCACAAGGTGCCCATAGTTGAGAACCCCGATGGTGTTATATATTTCTTGCTATGCGAGCTCTTGAACTATAGAGACGTGGAAGACAAGGAGCCTGCCCCTCCCGCACCCGCGGAAGATAAGGATAAAGAGGCAGCGACCACTTCTGACACCACGACGCCAAGCACGTCAGGTGCCGAAGGATCATCTGAACCAGCTCCTGCAGCATCTGAGGCAACACCAGCAACCCCTGCAAAGCCCGAGACGAAGAAGACGAAGCCGGAGTTCAAGGCAGAGGAGCACCCGATTTTTATCTACCGCTGCTTCTTGCTTCAATGTCTTACTGAGTTATTAGCATCCTACAACCGCACCAAGGTTGAGTTCATCAACTTCAAGAGAAATGCTCCGACTCACGCGGCGACGCCATCGAAGCCACGCTCGAACGTCGTCAATTATCTTCTCTTTGATCTGATCCCATCAGGCAGCCTGGACCATGCCGAGACATTAGCGATGCGCAAGAAGGTTTCCACATCATCGTGGGCGGATTCGACCATTACTGCACTTTTGAGCAAGACTGGCGAGCAGATTATGGATAGAGAACGCGACAATACCGACTCTGATGATGAGCCTGACTTGCTCTTCGTCCGGAAATTCGTCCTTGAGAATATCATCAAGGCCTACAGGGAAGCCAGCACCTCCACCGAGCCATTGGAAATCAAGTACTCCCGCATGTTGTCGCTGGCTGATCTTATGAGCCACATCATGGCTGGGAAGGACAATATCGGCGATCCAAATGTTACTATCCGCTCGCAGCAGCAACTCAAGCGTATTATGTTCGAGAAGGGCTACATTGGCGCCTTGACCGCATCTATTGCTGATATCGACCTTAATTTCCCGGGCGCCAAGCGTGCTGTGAAGCATATTCTTCGCCCGCTGAAGGCGCTTACTCAGACAGCTATCGAACTGAGTGAGGTTGGCAAGGTTGCTTTGACGCCTGGACAGCACGATGAGGATGAAATCGCGTCTGCGTCGTCCGTCTCTGATGTCGATGACGACCGCGAGGAGACTCCTGATTTGTTCAGAAACTCGACGCTGGGCATGTTCGAGCCTGATCGCGATCACGAATCGTCATCTGAGGGTGAAGATGGTAAGTTTTGAGCTCTCGGTTTGGGGATTATAGGACTAATTTTTATAGATGATGAGGAGATGTATGATGAGGATGGCTACGAGGAGGAGATGGAAGGATATGAAGATGGTCCCATCGAAGATGATGAAGATAACATCAGCGATGAAGACGAAGATCTTGAAGGCATGGGTGAGATAGAAGGCCTTGATGGCGACCATGGCATGGACGTCGAAGTCATTATGGATGATGACGAAGAGGATGATGAGAGCGGATCTTCTGATGACGATGACGAAGATGAAGACGATGATATGGACGAGGATGACGAAGATGATCGCGTCCAAATCATCGATGACGAAGGAAACCCTCATCCACTCGCCGAATTGGACGATGAAGAAGACTGGGAGAGCGAAGATGAAGATGAGGAAGAAGACTACGAGGGCATGGCTGCCGATGAGGAAGAAGAGGCAATGCATGCTGGTGGTCATGGTCCCTTGGGCCGCCTCGTCCATGCTTTTGGCGGGGAACCTCATCACCATGGCGATATCGATGGTCTACTGCAACGCATTGAAGATGAGCGCGGTGGAGACCCAGACATGGACATTGAGTACCTGGATGAGGACCACGAGGAAGACGGTATGATATCCTGGTCGCGTAAAGCTAATATTGACATGATGCTAATTAGTCCTAGATGATGTTGATGAAGAAGAAGAGGATATGGATGACGATGAGGACATGTACGAGGAGTACCAACGTACGTATACTGCTGATATTTGTTGTGAGGTAATGTTAACTTTGTCAGTAGCAGAGCCAGGAATGCCATTTACCTTTGAGTGGAATGACGAGCAAGAACCTCCGATGATCATCTCACACCGAGGCCATCGGGCGCATGCGGCACCGCAACCATCACCATACTTTTTCGGTGCTCACCGCGACCCGCTAGGTGGTACGTTTGACCCTTCAATTTCAGGTTTCCAGGATTTGCGACAAAGCCTGGAAAGCATCCAAGCTGGGCTGGAGCAAATCTTTTCCCATGGACTTATACCCCAACTTGTCCTCGGAGCTCCAAATAACAGAACTAATCCACAAGCAGTACGTGACTACCACCGCGGTTCCTATCGTTCGCACCGACCCGGCCCAACTCCCCGCGACAACAACGACGGAACCAACCCACTCCTCCAGCGCGGCGATCGTGCCCGCGGCGATGCCGGACTTCCAGGATCCACACCATTCATGGGCCGTGATGCTCTGTTCAATATCGTGGGACGTGGTCCTTTTGGAGGAGCTGAGGCTGGTGGCCCTGCGGCCATACTCAACGATCTCTTCACTCAATTGCCATTCCCTGCTGGCGCACTACCATCTGCCAGCCGCAATGGTGGAGCCTTGCATTTCCATGTCACTGGCGGACCAGGTGGGGCCGATGCCCGTGAGTTCCAAGCCATGTTTGGTGGGATGAGACCTGGGATGCCTCGCGGCCACGAGCGACGCCCTGGAGCAGCCGAACCAGGCGCTGCTACCACCTTCACTACGCAATTGACAGCGACGAGATGGAGCGAGGAGGCTAGGTTACTGTTTGGCCCTAGACATCCGGATATGGCGCTGAGGGTCCTCATGGGGCTCATGGCTGTTATAGTCCCAGGAGCTCTTGAGGCAGAGAAGAAGGCAATCCAAGATAAGAAGGAGGCCGAGGAGAAGAAGAGGCAAGAGGAAGAGGAGAAGGCGGCACAAGCTGCGAAGGAGGCCGAGGAGAAGGCTGCCAAGGAGAAGAAAGAAGCAGAGGAACGCGAGGCGGAAGAGAAAGCCAGAGCCGAAGAAGCTGCTGCTGCTGCGGCGGCTGCTCCTCCGGTCGTGGAGGAACCCCAAGAAGCTGCTGGTGATGCCCAGCCAATGGAAGGTGTAGAGACCGGTGAAGCTGGTGCAGCTGGGCAGGAGGGAGAAGGTGCACCTGCTGAAGATAGACCGCGCGTGACGATTCCATTCCGCGACGGCACTCTTGATATTACGGAACTGGGCATTGACCTCGATTACCTTGATGCCCTTCCAGAGGAGCTTCGCGAGGAAGTCATTACTGGAGCCATCGCTCAGCGCCGCTCGGATGCTGCCGCTACTGGCGCACCGCCATCGGAGATCGACCAAGAATTTCTCAACGCCCTGCCGGATGAGATTCGCGCCGAGATAATCCAGCAAGAGAGACAAGATCGCCGCCGCCGCGAGCGCGACGAGGCGCGTCGTCAAGCAGCCGCAAATGGAGCTCCCGTTCCAGTGCCGCAAGAAATGGATGCCGCGAGCATTCTGGCAACATTGCCTGCGGACTTGAGAGCCCAGGTACTTGCGGAACAGGATGAGGATGTATTGGCTCAATTGCCTCCAGAGTATATCGCACAGGCACGCGCTTCCATGGGTGGTGGCCACCCGCTTCGCGGTCTGACTCGCGTGATTGACGGGGCGAGACCAGGTCGTCCAAGTGGAGCTGGCGAAATTGTCAAGCCTGTCCGTCGCAGCATTGTTCAGATGCTCGACAAGCCCGGTGTTGCTACCTTACTTCGCCTTATGTTCATCTTCCAGCAGGACAGCCTGCGGAACACGCTATACCAGGTTCTTCAGAATATCTCCGAGAACCGCCACAACAGAGGCGAAGTCATCAGCACGATTCTGCATATTTTGCAGGATGGCAGCGCTGATATGACGGCTGTTGAGAGAAGCTTTGCACACCTATCTTTGAGAGCCAAACAACCTAAAGAAAAGGACCCGAAGACACCTTTGTCTCTCAGCCGGAAGAACACTGGGACGGGATTGGCAGCTCTTACAACTGTTCCAAACACGGATATCTCGCCACTGATGGTTGTCCAGCAATGTCTTGGAGCACTTATCTACCTCTGCAAAGTCAACCTTCATGTTCCGTCCTTTTTCTTGACAGAACATGAATCCGCAGTTAGTGGCCTCAAGCGCAACGCAAGCCGAAAGGGCAAGGGCAAGGATATCAAGGCGCTCAAGTTTCCGTTGAACTCCCTACTGGTTCTGTTAGATCGGAAGTTAATCATGGAGAGTTCTCCAGTTATGGAGTCCCTCTCGGATCTACTGAGCCGCATCACGGCGCCACTCCAGACGTTTGAGCGTAAACAGAAGGAGGCTGAAGAGGCCGCCAAGAAGGCCGAAGAGAAGCCCGCTGTGACTGAAGGCGAGACAGAGTCTGCTGAGCAACAAGCAGAGACTATGGATACTGACCCTGCTGCACCAGCTGCTACAGAAGCTCCGCCAGCAGAGGCAGGCGCTTCGACCACCGACGTTGCAAATACCGAGGGCGAGAAGACTGACGAGAAGGCCAAGGAGCCCGAGAAGAAGAAAGTTCGACCATTCGTTCCACCTGTGGTTCCGGATGCCAACCTCAAGCTGGTGATCAACATCTTTGTTGCTCGCGAGTGTAGCGCCAAGACCTTCCGCGAGACCCTTTCGACCATCAAGAACCTTTCGTGCCTTCCAGGTGCAAAGGCTGTCTTTGGCAAGGAGCTCATCTGCAAAGCACAAGAGCTTGGCGAAGTGATTCTTCTGGATCTCGAAGAACTTTTCCCACAGATTCAAAAGGCGTCTAACAGCACTGAGCTTCAGGGTGTGGCCCTGACCAAGTTCTCGCCTTCGGGATCAGACCAGAACAAGCTACTCCGTGTTCTAACTGCCTTGGACCATCTCTTTGATCCGAAGCATGCCAGAAAGGACCCTACGACTGAAGCCGACGCTGGAAGTGAGACTGCTGATACCGAGAAGCAAGATCTCCTAGCCACGCTTTATGAGAACTCTACCTTTGGCCCGATGTGGGAGAAGCTGAGCGCTTGCCTCAGTGCCATCAGACAACGCGATCACATGCTCAATGTGGCTACGATTCTGTTGCCACTGATCGAGTCCCTGATGGTGGTTTGCAAGAACACCACACTGAAAGACCAGCCTCTTCGTGGCAAGGATAACATGCTTACCAGCCCCGTTCCGGAGTCGCGCATGGAGAGCCTTTTCTTCACCTTTACGGAAGAGCACCGCAAGATTCTCAATGATCTTGTTCGCAACACGCCCAAGCTCATGAGCGGGACGTTCTCTCTCCTGGTCAAGAACCCCAAGGTGCTTGAGTTTGACAACAAGCGCAACTACTTCAACAGAAGCATCCATAACCGCAACAACCCCGCTCGCCAGTCGTACCCATCGCTTCAACTTTCAGTCCGTCGTGACCAGGTTTTCCATGACTCTTTCAAGTCTTTGTACTTCAAGAGCGGCGACGAGATGAAGTTTGGCAAGCTGAGCATTCGATTCCACGGCGAGGAGGGAGTGGACGCCGGTGGTGTTACCCGCGAATGGTTCCAGGTGTTGTCCAGACAGATGTTCGACCCCGGATATGCTCTGTTTATCCCCGTGTCTTCCGACAGGACCACTTTCCATCCAAATTTGACGAGTAGCATCAACCCTGAGCATCTTATGTTCTTCAAGTTCATTGGTCGCGTCATTGGAAAAGCCCTTTACGAAGGCCGAGTTCTGGATTGTCACTTCAGTCGTGCAGTCTACAAGAGAATTCTCGGTAAGGCTGTGTCGGTCAAGGATATGGAGTCGCTTGATCCAGAGTACTACAAGTCCGTTGTCTGGATGTTGGAGAACGATATCACCGACATCATCAGCGAGTCTTTCTCCGTTGACAATGACAAGTTTGGTGTTGTCGAGACGGTGGATCTTATCGAGAACGGTCGCAACGTCCCCGTCACGGAGGAAAACAAGCATGAGTATGTTAGGTTGATGGTGGAGTTCAAGCTTACTGGATCCGTCCAGGAGCAGCTGGATAATTTCCTCAAGGGCTTCCACGAGATCATCCCCGCTGAGTTGGTCGCAATCTTCAACGAGCAAGAACTCGAGTTGCTCATTTCCGGGCTCCCAGAGATCGATGTCGACGACTGGAAGGCAAACACGGAGTACCACAACTACACCGCTGCATCGCCGCAGATCCAATGGTTCTGGCGCGCCATCCGCTCATTTGACAAGGAAGAGCGAGCCAAGATGCTGCAGTTCGTTACCGGCACTTCGAAGGTTCCCCTGAACGGCTTTAAGGAGTTGGAAGGCATGAACGGCTTCAGCAGGTTCAACATCCATCGCGATTATGGAAACAAGGATCGCCTGCCAAGTTCGCACACTTGCTTTAACCGTAAGTTCCAATCCCCCACACCGCTTCGTTTTAGATATGGTTGCTAACAGATTATACAGAGCTTGATCTCCCAGAGTATGAGAGCTACGAAATGCTCCGCCAACAGGTCCTCACGGCCATTACGACGGGAAGCGAGTACTTTGGTTTCGCATAAAAAAATAAAAAGGCCAGATAGTCCGTTTTTTGTTCAACTTAATTTTCGCTCGTCGCAACCGGAGAAGGAGAAACATTTTCTATTTTTTTAATTTGGCATGAACCTAGTTCGTTACTCGACGCATTTACAAAGGCGCAAAGAAATGCACGTGTTTTGCTTTTCTTCGTTGGGATGGAAAGGGGGATTGGGGGGCGCGTTGTGATACGATATAGCGAGGAGTGGAGGGCTGGGAATGGAAGGGATATTGGGGGTTAGGTACATTTTCTGAATCTGCGGCTTTCTCAGTCCAATGGGATGGGGAGCTCGGCGGAGGTTTAGCCGCTGTGCGGGCGGTTGGACCTGTATGGGTTGGTGATGGGGGATGGGTTGTGAGAAGTGGAGATCTTGCGGTTCGGAACCTGTTGCTTGATTTATATGGGGCTGTGCGCACGGGGCTGAGCTGAGGATGTCGGATTGTACAGTAGATAGATAGACAGCTTAGATCGGAAAAGATTTGAGCGTATTTGTTGCGGGTTTGATGTTTGTGAAGTGAAGTGAAGTGAATGGTGGTGTTTTAATTCTGGAAGTGGCACCGGTTGATACGAATGGGTGTCAGTGTTCCACAATGAAGTACTTTGGTTTACTTGAGTGATTATTTTAATGGCAGTGTATTACTAAATATATTGTATCTGGGATTTGTCTAAAACCGTTCTTCCCAAAATCCCTGTTGTCGCCATGAATCGTGCGAGATGTCAATGGGGACAATGACGTGACAGATTCCACGTGTGGAATGCAGAAACTAGTGAGAGTAGGGCTTATGATGCATATTATTGCTCATCAGTTATCAAAAATGGGGTTGTAACTCAGTGGTAGAGTGTTCGCTTTGCATTACCTAATCTTCGGATTAACATGATACTTATATGCGAAAAGCCCAGGGTTCGATCCCCTGCCACTCCAAATAATATTTTTTGTCACTTTTTACACTTTTTATATTTACATTGTGGATTTATTCATGCGCAAGGACAACATGTTTTTTTTGTTTTGTTTATTACAGGCAATCCGTCAGTGTCAGCAAAGCAAGGTAGGAGAGAGGAGAAAGAGAGATGAGAAATGGTGCTTCCTTTCAGTGATGAAATTTTCAACTTTTACGCCCGCCGCCTTTATGTTAGCTTTCTCATGGTATTATATTACTTTGGCATTATTATTGCTCTCCTTTTTGTTAACTGAAGTCCCCCACATTCAATCATGATAATATACAACCACCCACCTTTCCAGGGTTGATAAAAATGCCGCTCTAGCCAACCCTTATCTCGGCTTCGCTGTTAGAAAAGGCATACAAATGGTAAAAATACACCTCCTCTCCCCCAAAACACCATACCCCGCGCAATATGCTTCAAGTCCCAAACTCCCCCACCCCAAAAAAGTGAGCTTCCACCTAATGGTCCGGGTCCCAGTTCGGTCCCGCGCACGGTGAGTTATGGTGAATCCACTTCTGGATCCTCTCCACCATCCACCCCGACTGGAACCTGACCTCGTCGCCGCCATCCTCTGCCCTGGACGGATACCTCGGTTTGCCCAGCCTGAACGACGTATCAAGCTTGCACGAGCCCCTCGAGTACACGAACTGGAAGCAAGTGGGGTCCCTCTCACAGGCGTGGCGGCAGTGGTTGTACGACCAGGTGGGGTCGTGGACGAAGAATTCGCCGACGAAGTCCGGGATGACGACGGGTTCGGGGCGGGTCTGATCGAAGGGGGATTGGTTGTCCCAGTCGTCGCGGCGGGAGGTGGTCATAACGGAGGCGATCATGGTGTAATAGAGCTCTTCCATTAGTAGGGGTTCCTGAAATTGGTCAGTCTACTAAGCTGTGTATTAAAGGGGCATGGATGGATGTACTTTGGTTGAGTTCCTCTGGTTCTCAAAGTCCCAGATATCCTGGACCTCCTCGCTTCCTACATGGTGCATCGTTACGACAGGTGTGCACCATAGCTCAGGCCCAAAGTTGAACTTCTTGGGATTATTTCCGTTTACTACCGGTCGCACGTTCTGTACCTTCAGACCTTTCTTAAACAGCGTCTTGCCCAACTCTTGGTCGCCGCAACATGCCGTCGTGGCGTTCTTATCGAACTCCTTTGCTAGCAATTCGCGGTCGTCTCCCACCAGCAGTTTCATCGCTGGCTTGCTCAACAGGTATCCACTGCCGCCGTGAGCGAATGGCGGCCTCCCAACATCGACCTGACTGCCCAAATATAGCGGCTTGGTCGAATCGAGGGTTGCAAGCCACAGGAATAAGTTTGTCCAACTGACATAGGTATCCGCATCCACATAAAGATACCAATCACGTTCCGGGGCCAGATCCCACGCCTTCTGCGCCGTGTATAGATTTTTATATTTGTCCAGCCGCCACGCGGCTTCGCTTTTCCCCTCATTGCGCAGAGAGCCCATGTCCTGGCCCAACCTGCGCAGCTCCTTCTGGTTATTGTATAAGTCGAACTCGGGGTTCTCGGACGTCGCAGCCGTCGTGGCCGTGTCGAGGGAGTCGTGTATGGCGAAGTTGCCAATCGTCCCCGCCATGTCGCTGAAGAAGAGGACGTTCTCGGGCGGCACGCAGGAGAGGTAGGTGAGTAGCAGCGTCGGCAGCTTTGAGAACGCCTCTGTCGCCCCCGTCTTCACCACAATCACTAGGCTCGCGTCCTGAGGGTAATTGGCACATCGTGCTCCGGGTCTCCATCCCGTGGAGGTGGCGGCAAAGTTTGCTGTAGCACCGCTCTTTTGCTGCTGCGCTAGTATCTGTGGCAAAGGAATGCCTCCCTGGCAGTTTTTCAGTCGTCCTGACTTGCGTAGCTTTACAACGAGGCCTAAGCACACGAGCGTCATCAATAAGACTGCTAGTCGATGTCGTGTATAGAATCTGGATACCCCACACCTCCTCATGGCGGGCACACTGCCCAGCTTCATCCTTCGTATCGCGCTCTATACGGAGTAGCTCACCACTGGATCCATGAAGCTCAAAAGCGCTGTGAAGCAATAATAACATTCATAGCAAATGAGAAACAGCAACGGAAGCCGGAAAAAAAAAAGAGGGTTGATACGATAATGGAGGGAACACAAGAGGGAACATAGGAGATTTAGCTAACCGTGGTGTAGATAAAAGCCAGCCCAAGGGAGTCAGCCCACGTAAGGTTCCTGATCCAGCCCTCAATACGGAACCATGTTGACCGTACAGGGGAAGAGCAGTGTGCTCTGAGGCAGTGTCATCCCAGGCGCAGGGATCCAACCCGTGTGTGCCAATGAAACGTAGCATTTCTCACTTGCTCCGAACAGTTTCCCGATTTATTTTGTAATAGCACATGGGTACGACTATCAAGTTTAAAATGTGGCTATTAGATGTTAGCATCCTCTGTCACTCACTGTCAAAGCATATAACTTACAATATCAGAGTTTGTCTCGCGATTGAGAGGACGAGGGGATACAGAGCGAGGTCTCCACACAATCCTGGGGATCTTCACTGTCAACTTTGTAGGATACAGTAGTACATCAGGGTGCACACAGTGGATCCTAGGCCCTGCAGTATTACGTGCGGATCGATGACCTAGTCCCTACTGCGTGCAGATCAGCGACGGGACCATCCATGGCGGAGTTTAGTGTGTCTACTCGTGAATTCCATATATTCTAGAATTCAGGATAAACCTAGAGGCCATCATCAACTGCAGAGATGGTGGGCGATATACCAAGTAGACAAAATTTGCTCCAAAGGCCCAAAACTTCGATTCGCAGCAGAGAAACGTTAACGGTCAGCTTACTCTATAGAACCAGGATAGAAGTGCTTACTGTGGAGTGTTGGCATTATAATTCACATAGCCTCATTGACGCGTTGCGCTATATGGGGCCGGAGCGGGTTCAGCAACGCGCCGGAATGCCGAGACCCCAAACTTCACCGATTTGTAGACTTTGGAGCTAGCAACACCAAAAGAAAACTTTTGACAACAGGGTCTTGAGGCCATGAAAGACGCAGTCGCGATCACTACGCTTTCTTACTTTGGTAAGGAAGGAATGGACTTGAAGTGCAAATATAGTCGAGTTTGCTTGTATTTTCAACACTTTTTTCAAGCACGTTGATCGACAATAATATGTAGCCAAGGCCGGGCGCAAGAAGAATTTCATTCAATCAATCTCGGTTTATCAATGTAGCTCTCCTCTCACCCCAATGCAAGTTGTCAATCTAACCATTTAACGCCATTTGCTCCATTCACCGCAGCCCGCTGCCGAGTATTTGAAACCATCCGAGAATTCTCAAGTAGTGATGCTGTCCTCCATAATCATATCGTCGTTACCGTGAAGCATTTATCGAATAACCTCGTCCGCCATTGAATAATCTCGCTCCCCTCATCGAATAACCTCACCCTCCTTATCGATGCCCTCCAGCCCCTCCAAGATATCGCTGCCTCCAAGCAGGCCCTCACCTCCAGCTGTTGCTTTTTGACCCGCACTCCAAACCTCGTGAAACTTGACGCTTTCATCGCTCGCAGCAACGACAATACAGCCCTCTTGAGCTGTACGAGTAAGGCTGCTTCCGCCCTCACTGGAATTTTGAGTATCATTTGGCCCACCTGGATAAGAAATCGCATATAGGGCTCTATGCTCGCCTTCCCATGGAATCGCAGCCACCTGCTTACATTCCGGCCATGAAAAAACTGCAATTCGGTATGGATGCTCTGGCTGCGCATATCCAAATGTGGCACATATTTCGCGGCGTGTTGTTGACCATATGAGAGAGGTCACCTGCGCCGCAACGCTGATCGTTGCCAAGCAAGCACCAGAGATGGCGTGGAAAAAATGGATACACTTGTCGTTGCTTCCGCCACCGGTTGCTATGAGGCCATCCCTCCATGGGCAGAATGCAATAGCTTTGACAGCGGCCCCATGGATCCACCTATGCTTTTCAGCCCCCATAAGGATACTCTTGATACGATTGTTACCAGGAATGGAAATGGTGCGTTGAACGCTATCAAGGCCAGTAACGAGTTCGTCCGTTTGATGATCGCCCTCCTGAGGTATCGAGAGCTTATAGGCTTCAAACAGGCAGCATAGGTTGTCATTACCTCCTGTAGCAAGCAATGACCCGTCGTGTGACCATGCTAGGCCGCATATCTGCTGAGTGTGAACTGAAATACGGGAAAGCAGGGTCATGACTCCTGTCCACCCATTGCGATCAACCTCCCAGGCGTCTGGCCACTCCACAGCATAGTAATAAATGTTTCCAACTTCATCTCCAACAACGAGATCTTCGGTCTTAACCAGTTGGCCTGGCGTATGAGGACTTCGAGAAGGTCTCAATGTTACCGTGGGCCGCCAAGTAAGACATGCAATGGGACATGGTTGTTGAACCTCAAAGCGAGGCAATGCGCGGTCGTAAAGAGACATGAGGTTCAGGGTTCCATCCGATCTCCCGTATGCAAGTATGCATTTACAACCTTGCGTCGAAGAAAATGCGATAGATGTTAGCCACGTGCCGTTATTGCCTCCAGAATTGAGTAAGTGGACGCCTTGCATTTCAGACCATGCGTAGAGTAGAGAACCAAGTCCAACCGCTAAGGTGTGGGATGTATGAGAGTAAGCCAGGACGGAGCAGTAAAAGTCATCACGCAGGTTAGGCGCGTCGAGAACTGTGCTCAGTGTCAGTAATAATCATGCATACCGTGGCAGTTACTTATTTAAAAGGGGCGGTAGGCAATGTCCGGGTCTCAGCTGATTTCTTGACCTCTACGTAATGTCAGATAAGATCAGTGTATAGTGGTGGGGATTCTCACTGGCTTGGGAGCCACTGGTAACCCATTCTGTGCCTCTCCAGGTGGTCTTTGTGCCAACTTCACTGTACCCTCGCCTCTGGGGATCCGCCCTCGGTGGTGAGATAGAATGGTCAACGAGATCGTGTATTCTCTGCGCCCTATCAAGGTCCAGTGCTTTGGCTAAACGGCCTTCGTGTTTCTCTCTGTCTTCTTCCTCCTTTGATACTGCACTCGAAAACGATGTTGTATAGAGGGGAGCATTTGTACCGGAGCCTGTCAACCCTCCACGCCCATCTGAAACGCCGACACTGAGTGGTGCTAACCCACCAACGGCCCAAATAGAGCCAAGGCTGATCTTTTAATTGTTAGCATAGTTTCACTCTACTGAGGTTGGGTTATGCAATGACGTACTTGACGTTCACCATTGTTGGCTGTCGAATCTCGTTGAAACATGAGAGTGCTAGGCTCTGAAAGAATTAGCAGTGATTTCGTAGTGGGGTCATGAGTCTTGCCTCCAGGGCGAATTGGAGTAGGACTCCCTCTATTCCTTGCGGCAACGGGAGGATTTGGAGTTGTGAAATTCCGGCGGGGGCTAAAGGCATCTAAACTGGCACTGTCATCTCTAACAATTTTTTCAGAAGGTGAAAGTTGTTGTGGATCTTTGTTGACTCGGAATTTCTGTACCGAAGAATCCTGGCAGTCAACTGAAGCCAAGAACCTGTCGGGGGATCTCAGTGAACCCGAAGAACGCTTGCCATTCGGTCCAACAGCGAATGATTTCAAGGAAGGTCGAGGATGTAGTTTTGACATGCCATTCTTGGAGTTGAGTCTCGGCATAGTACAAATACCCAAAGGCCATCGTCGACTGCTTAGTCTCTTGAGGAATAGTTCGTGCTCGTCGTCGTTCGCTTCTGCCGTGTCGCCAAAGCTGCTGGCAACTGGCTGGGTTGGAAATTCGGTGGTGGGGACATCAATTGGCTCAACAATAGCAGAGAGTATAGCCTCGGTGTCAGCAACCTCATGCTGCCCAGCGGCTGCGGGAATCGAGGCTTCGACATCGAGTGCTGCAGGTTCTTGAGCCGCGGACGGAGGCAGGGCTTCTGCGTCGAGGACAGAAAGTTGCCCAGCCGCCCACAAACCTGCTCCTTCTATCGAGTCATTGTCATCTGCGCGAGTGGTGCAGGTATCATACCCAGAGTCTTCGAACGTTGAGGGGAAATCAAGGAGAGCGGCTTCATTGAGCTGAGAGGCTTGCATTTCTGAATAACGAATTCAGATCGAAAGAAAGTAACGAAAAAAACAAAAGCCAGAGAGGGTGACTTGAATGCAGTTTGAGATATCATGAACGAGCGAACGATTGACTGGGAAAAAGAATGATTGAAATGGCCTCAGTGATCAGATATAGCTGCAAACGGGCTCTGGGAAGCCCAATAAAAGAGCACACCAGCTGGTGTGGTGGAAGGTCCTCATGGACCAAATGACCCTTTGGAGGTCAATTGCTGAAGCCGTTACCGTTAGAGATAGTGACTGTTAATAGAGTATACTTGTAACCCAATATAGTACGAAAGGCTCGAGGTGGAAAGGAGAATACAGGCAGACGATGAGCGGGATAGCTGTATGGCCCACCGCGGGGTAATCGTAAACAACGTCGCTTATCGAGATCGCAATCGCGACTGCCTGCTCTGTTATCCAAGTTGAGCTTCAGGCCAAACAGACACAGCATTATCGCACTGATACATACGGAAAATGACAAGTGTATGAAACACTTGTACCCTATTTGCTTGTTCTGTCGCTGATCGAAATACAGCACGGTGTCCCGAGGATTGCGGCAGCAACAGTACGGACAGAACAGCAACGTCAGGACGAGATAGTCAAGATCGAGAAGTACCAGGCCTTAGTTGACTCGATTGAGACGAAGGTATCTTGCATTTATTGAGCCCACACGTCCTATACTGACAGTAGCAGATGCAAGAACACCAGTACACACCAGAAGTCCTCGCCTTGACCTCGAAACTGCTCACAAAGAACCCCGAATACTACACAATATGGAACGTCCGCAGACGCTTGCTAACCTCTGGACTCTTTTCCAAATCGTCGGATGGGCAATCGCCCTCGACTCAGCAGCCCTCTACTTCACAAGCCAAAACTACGAATTCGCCTTACGAAAAGTTACCCTCCTCTACCTCCACTTCCAACGCGGCCTCCAACGAGACCCCGCAGTCCCCACCGCCCCCGAATCTTGGGAGCAATGGTACAACTCTTGAGCTTATCAAAGACGATTTATCATTCCTCGTACCGTTACTGAAGCAATGGCCGAAATGCTACTGGATATGGAACCACCGAATATGGTTGCTCCAACAAGCTACCTTAAGATTAGACGTGCCTGTTGCGCGGAGGTTATGGGAAGAAGAGCTGGGACTTTGCAATTACATGCTGGTACGAGATAGCAGGAACTTTCACGGTTGGGGATATCGCCGAATGGTAGTCGAGAAGCTCGAAAGCCCATCATTGAACGGGAAGAGCTTGGTAGAAGAGGAGTTTGCGTATACCACCAAGATGGTAAATGCCAATCTATCCAACTTTTCGGCATGGCACAATCGAAGCCAGCTTATACCGCGGCTACTCGATGAGCGGGATGCAAGTGATGAAGCACGCAAAGAGTTTTTGGACGAAGGTATGTTCGACCAACCAAGCACACTCTCACCGCTGACACGTTACAGAATTTGATACGATGCGCAATGCTCTCTGGACCGATGCTAATGACCAATCCCTCTGGTTCTATCATCAGTTCCTCATGGTTACTTTGCTGGATCGTACTGTATCCATCTTACCAAACTTCACCACGGAGGAACGTATCGACTACGCCAACTCCCAAATAGATGATTTAAAGGAAATGTTGGATGGTGCCGAGGACTGTAAATGGATTTATAATGGGCTATACGAGTATACACTGGCAACATGTCGTACATGCGGACGCCAGCCAACAGCAGATGAGTTGCAAGATTTGAAGTTGTGGCTAGGCGAGTTGAAGAAACTGGACCCGGTGAGGATGGGGAGATGGGAGGAGCAAGAAAGATCTCTGTACCATTAAATATACCCAATATCATCAAATAATTCTAGTAATTCAAGGGTATATTGATAGAGTCTGCTTTCTACACCGCTGCTATCAACCCCATCAATCTATTCTACAATACACACTCTTTTGGGACGTCGCAAGGCATTTCTTCCCAGACCATTCCATCACCGTTGCCATGTGGCTATCGGTGGTCATGCGTGCTATTTGTCGCATGAAGCTGCAGCGCGTATTGCCATCTTAATTCGCGCTGCGTGTGGACTACATCCTCGAGCCATTCTCCGTTTCCTCAACTGATGCGTTAGGACACGCCCCTCCTTGGCGGGAACAGCTTCCCTCTGTTTTCCTTTCATTGGCGTAAAATCCATGTGCAAAAATGTCTTTCAAGCATCAACGACAACGTCAACAATAGCAGTCCCAACTGGTTCCGGCCGGTTCGAGAAGATGATCTTCCACTTCACAATCTCCACAATCTCCAGCTCCTCAGGACCTTGCCCACCCTTGGAAGTGCCCTCCGTTTCAGATGGTGCTCGTTTCCGAATAACAGCGATAGCCTTTGGCAGTTTCTTGACCTCTCCCGTGAGCCGCTGATGCATCCCTACATAGAGGTAGACGCGTTTCTGCCATGCTCCGCCTTCTGACGTCCCTGGCTCGTAGTCGGGGAAGACAAGGCGGCCAATTGGGGTTTCGTAGCTTCCTGGCTGACTCGACTCGTCATCTTCATCTTGAGTTGGAGGAGACGGTGTGTTGATCGTCCCTTGCATCTCCAGCAGAGCAAGCCCGGATGGTGTGTGAAGAAGCTGGGGCAGTGGATTCTCCAATGGCTTCTCGACGGCTTTTGGTGACGGGTAGAGCGCTACTTTTGTAGCCATTTTTTGTTGATTCTGAGTTTATCTGCTCCGTCTTGGAAATATCATCAAATCATTTTATTATTTGAGAATACACAAAGTCAACACGTGCCACGGATTTGTGGATCTGGTTATAATTGCTCCCTCTTGCTCGATATAGTTGGACGCGATGAGACGCGTTAAGCGACTCCAAGCGCGTAGAGTGAGTAAATTCCACTATAAAGCTACAAAATCACTCTAATAGACAAACAAGTCTTGATTTGTAATGAATTACTCAAGATTTGATAGTTTTCTACAAACAAACTACACTCGCAATTGCCTTTCCAACCCCGATTCCCTAAATATCCCCATGGTTGCAATTGTTTCAACGTAAATACCAAAGGGGAAAGAGCTACCCACTATGTTGCTTAGTCATCGTTTTGCAGCCCTTACTGAATAAAGCACTAACCCACAACACTAGCTCCGAAATTTGGCTCGCTTATTCCCCCGACTAGCGCAAAATGCGAGCACACACACGAATTTCGCAAAATTGATTCCCTTCTTGTTTGATCCCGATCGCGACCTCATCAACAACCACCGGCCTTTCGACAAATTCTTTAGCCGGCCATGAAGCTTAACATCTCATACGTATGCGCAAATACTATTCTGACCAAATGGACGATATACTGACGCTGTGGTAGCCTGCCAATGGCAGCCAGAAGATGGTCGAGATCGACGACGAGCGCAGACTCCGTGTCTTCATGGAGAAGTACGATATTTCGAATCTCATTGGAACGAACGAATCTAACATATCGCAGGCGTATGGGCGCTGAGGTTCCCGGTGACTCCGTCGGAGACGAGTTCAAGGGCTACATCTTCAAGATCACCGGAGGCAACGACAAGCAGGGTTTCCCCATGAAGCAGGGTGTCATGCACCCAACCCGTGTCCGCCTTCTCCTCTCCGACGGACACTCTTGCTACCGCCCCCGCCGCACCGGTGAGCGCAAGCGCAAGTCCGTCCGCGGTTGCATCGTCGCCATGGACCTTTCCGTCCTTGCTCTCTCCATCGTCAAGCAGGGCGAGGCCGACATCCCAGGTGTCACCGACACCGTCCACCCCAAGCGTCTTGGCCCCAAGCGCGCCACCAAGATCCGCAAGTTCTTCGGTCTCACCAAGGATGATGATGTACGTTTGTCCATCTTCATCGCCTGTCCGTGCAAACGGTACAGAGTGTGAGCAGAGCCTAGGCTAACGGAATTTTCAACTATAGGTCCGCAAGTTCGTCATTCGCCGTGAGGTCCAGCCCAAGGGCGAGGGCAAGAAGGCATACACCAAGGCACCAAAGATCCAGCGCCTGGTTACCCCACAACGCCTCCAGCACAAGCGTCACCGCATTGCGCTCAAGCGCCGCAACTCCGAGAGGACCAAGGATGCTGCCGTAAGTTTTTCCACTATCTATATACTACAAGAATGCTGTACTAACGATATATACTAGACTGAGTACGCCGCCCTCCTCGCCAAGCGTGTCCACGACGTCAAGGCCGAGAAGGCCGATCTCCGCAAGCGCCGCGCTTCGTCTATGCGTACCAAGGCTTAGATTGTGTATGGCTGGGAGAAGGGCAGGAATGAGCGGGAATGAGCTATTCGAAAGAAAGTCCCATGTATACATGAGTCGCCTTGGGCCACTGTGTACCGAGGATACTGGCATGTAGGGTCTAGATATTCATGGCATACATTTCAGCAAAGGCGTCATATTCGATGATATCAATCTGGATTCTTGGCGTGAGAGAAAAAATGAGCATCGGCATGTTAAATATTAAATTATGATCCCTTTGTTTACCCATATGGGCGTGATTCCGTGATTGGCACACATTGTCATTTGAGGCAATAGAACGATCAGGATCCTGCCACGAATATTTTTGTCAGTTTGCTGGACGTCAGCTGGGGCGTATGTTAGCTACTGTTCGCTGTCGTTTTTAAATTGCCCTCTGTGATCTCTGTAAACAGTTTAGTGAAGGCGATTCAACATATTTGTGTTTAGGCCTGTTCGTTCCTGAGGATGTGCGTGACTAAGCAGCTGCCAAATTCTTTTAGTGTGCCCATGTGCAGTCTCAGAGCTTATCGCGCCTCGGCGGATCGAATTCCGCGCTAAATTTTGTCTTGACAACTTTTGTCCCGCAAGTTCAACTTCAAACTTCTGGAACATTTTACCCCACACCGTAGCCTATAATTCGGGCTTCTCATCCACGCCACATCCCCAGAGTTGCATATCTTCCCCCTTGATTATATTCTTGAAGAATTGAGCTCTTGGATAAACTCCGCCGCCACACCCACAAACCGGTCAGCTTCTCGACCCCACGTCACGGCTCTCCCCGACACAGTCATACAAGATGGCGACGAATTCTATCAAGCTGTTGACTGGCAACAGCCATCCTCAGCTTGCCCGCATGGTTGCCGACCGGTAAGGCACACCAGCGCCCAAACACGGTGAACGTGAAAGGGCACGTTGCTGACTGCGCATAGCCTCGGTATTGAGCTTGCGAAGACTATGAGCCTGAACTACTCGAATCAAGAGACATCTGTCACAGTCGGAGAGTCTGTCCGTGACGAAGATGGTATGGAACTATCTTATTCCCACGGTTTATTGCCTTAATTGGCCGTGTCCTAACACCTCAAAAGTTTTCATCCTCCAATCCACCGCCCCAGGAGATATTAATGACGGCCTCATGGAACTCCTCATCATGATCAACGCATGTAAAACTGCCTCTGCGCGCCGCATCACCGCTGTCATCCCCAACTTCCCCTATGCGCGCCAAGATAAGAAGGACAAGTCCCGTGCGCCGATCTCTGCGAAGCTCATCGCCAACATGCTCCAGACTGCTGGCTGCAACCACGTCATCACGATGGATCTGCACGCCTCCCAGATCCAGGGCTTCTTCAACGTTCCCGTCGATAACCTATATGCAGAGCCCAGCACGCTGAGGTGGATCAGGGAGAACCTTGATGTCAAGAACTGCGTTATTGTCAGTCCCGATGCTGGTGGCGCAAAGAGGGCAACGAGCATTGCAGACAGGTTGGATCTTGGATTTGCTCTTATCCACAAGGAGCGCGCAAGGCCCAATGAGGTGTCACGCATGGTCCTGGTTGGAGATGTCTCCGACAAGACCGCTATTTTGGTGGACGATATGGCCGATACTTGCGGCACGCTGGCAAAGGCAGCCGAGACCGTTATGGCCCACGGCGCAAAGGAGGTTGTTGCAATCGTTACCCACGGCATCTTGTCTGGAAAAGCGATTGAGATCATCAACAAGTCGAAATTGAGCAGGGTCGTGACGACCAACACCGTGCCTATGCAAGGCAAGGAGGAGTCGTGCGCGAAGCTGCAGACTATCGATATTAGCCCTACGCTGGCTGAAGCCATTCGCAGGACTCACAACGGAGAGAGTGTTTCTTTCTTGTTCACGCACGCGCCTACGGATTAAACATCAAATTTTGGTATGGAAAGCCAGCGTTTTAGTTTGAGGTGGATTTTTGGAGGAGGCTACTTTTTGAAGTAATAAATCAGAGGGCAAGATTTTGGGGGGCCGGGGGGTGTTTTGATAAATTTCAGGCGTTTTGTTGGTGTAAGGTTGCATGGGATATTTCAAAGTTCATATAGGCATATGTGCAGTACAAATGTGCCATTTTGGATTTTAAAAAGTAAAGGGGAGTTTCAACCCTATTTGGGGCGTGGTAGCAGCATGAGTAAGCTCTTGGAACTTGAGCATTATGAGAACTGACATGGAATGATTACGGTTCTGTTCTCACCTCACTTTATACTATTCCGAGTGTTGTATTGAAAAGGCTTGTGATTTAGATTCATTATTGGTTTCCATAAGATCGTTAGCACAAATTGACATATATACGGCACCTATATAGTATCTGGAGGTATTTTAATACAAGTTCTCTAGGGCAATCCTCTCCTATGATCGTACATACAAATCGACGTATTTCCTTCCATACCTGATACGCAACCCTAAAAGTCCGTCACCCGCCCATTATAACTCCAATCCGCCTTCGCCCCCCATTTCAACGGGTCGTTCTTCGGTCCCCCTACTTCCCCTGTCTTTGGATTTACTTCCCCTTCGAATTCCGGCTTCGCTCCTCTGCGAACATCAGGATGCAACTCCTCTCCCTTTCCTGTAGCTTCTATCCGAGCCGCAAGGGCTTCCGATGACTCTTCTCCTGCGGGGCTCTGGTTGACCTGCGGCTTCGATGCCGGGGATTGGTTTATTTGTGGTGTTGCACGCGGTGTCGAGAATGCACCCGTCGAGGCCTTCTGCAGCCTTTCAAACTCTTCTTGCTCCTTGGATGGGAGACGTGGCGGGGAGGGCCCAGTTGCGAAGGCGAGTCGAGCGGATGATGTCGAGAAGAGGCGGCGGTAAGGTGCCGGGTTTAGGCGGAGGATAAGACGAGGCATGGTTGTGTGAATAAAGCTGCTTACTTGTGGGTATGGTAATACCCGTGTAAAGGGAATTTTGCTTCTTGAATCGGTAATGCGCGTATTCTGAGTAATTCGTTATGGATGGGTATCGGGCAAGGCTGAGGCCGGGCCAGGTGTTAGCCTATTGAATATTCTGCCGGGGCGGTGAAACGTATTTTGTGGTCGATAGTGGGATGGAGGGGCGACTTCGGATATTTCGTACATGGCTGGTTTGACTCACAACAGAGAGGACACTTGCATATAAACGACCAATTTCCCCGATACGAGAGTTTCTTACTTCAATATCGCTCATACACTTCAATTGACCCGTAGAAAAATAATTGGCGGAAAATATGGAAGGCCTTAAACAGACCTTTGCTCAATGCAAGAAGGAGGGGAGAGTGAGTCTCGACGAGCCCATACTATGATAGCGGTGAATAGATGCTGACATTGACATAGGCGGCATTAGTTACATATTTTACCGCTGGGTATCCTACTGTAGAGGAATGTGTTGATGTTATGCTTGGGCTTCAAGCCGGTGGAGCAGGTATGTTATGACTTCATTGTTGGCCCACTCATCAGTGTGTTAATATTCCCATTCAGATATTATTGAGCTTGGAATTCCTTTCACAGACCCCATTGCTGATGGGCCCACTATCCAAAAGTCGAATACCGTTCGTACAAACCCATTGGACTGCCATTGCCTCGCTGACTGAGCTTCAGGTCGCTTTAAAAAACAAGGTTACGGTCAGCCTGGTGCTTCAACTGGTCCGCGATGCGAGAGAGAAGGGACTGACAGTCCCGGTACTGTTCATGGGATACTATAACCCGATCTTGAGCTACGGAGAAGAGAGACTACTGAAGGACTGCAAGGAGGCTGGTATCAATGGTTTCATTATTGTCGATCTGCCACCTGAGGAGGCCGTCACATTCAGAAACTTTTGCGCCACAGCTGGGTCAGTATCCGTTACAGAAATTGTTATCACAGCTACTAACAGCATCATAGACTCTCATACGTGCCCCTAATTGCCCCATCCACAACGGATGCCCGCATGAAGCTCCTATGTGGGCTCGCTACTTCATTTGTCTATGTCGTCTCGAGAATGGGAGTCACCGGAGCCACAGGTACCTTGAGCACAGGTATCCCTGAGCTCTTGGCGCGAGTTAAGGAGTACTCTGGCGGCAAACCAGCAGCCGTAGGGTTTGGTGTCAGCACAAGAGATCACTTTGTCACCGTTGCTAAGATCGCTGATGGTGTCGTGATTGGAAGCCAGATTATCAACGAGCTTGGTGGTGCACCAGCAGGACAGGGAGCCAAGACCGTCGAGAACTACTGTGCCACCGTTTCCGGAAGGAGACCACCCCCAACTGAGGGCCAGCCCCGTGAAATCGGAGTTGTCGAGGCGGTACACAGCGCGCAAGAGCCGTCTGGAGATGCGGTTCAAGTCGACGCCATTATCTCACCCCGTCCCGAAGGCGAAGTTGGCCTAGCTGACCAAATTGTGGCGCTTAATGCCGATGGTGCCGCTGACCCAAACCACATCCCCTCTCGCTTTGGTGAGTTCGGCGGCCAATACGTCCCAGAGTCACTGATGGACTGCCTCTCCGAGCTCGAGCAGTGCTGGGCGGAAGCCAAGAACGACCCCAAGTTCTGGGAGGAGTACCGCTCGCACTACCACTGGATCGGCCGCCCAGGCCACCTGCACATGGCTGAGCGCCTGACCGAGCACGTCGGTGGCGCCAACATCTGGCTCAAGCGCGAGGACCTCAACCACACTGGTAGCCACAAGATCAACAACGCCCTCGGGCAGATCCTGATCGCGCGCCGCCTCGGCAAGACCGAGATCATCGCCGAGACTGGCGCCGGACAGCACGGCGTCGCCACCGCGACCGTCTGCGCTAAGTTCAACATGAAGTGTACCATCTACATGGGCGCCGAGGACGTGCGCCGCCAGGCCCTGAACGTCTTCCGCATCAAACTTCTCGGCGCACGCGTCGTGGCCGTCGAGGCAGGCTCGCGC
>JPJV01002377.1:0-16529 GCA_000750745.1 Pseudogymnoascus sp. VKM F-4281 (FW-2241)
TCGACACCACGCACTACATCCTCGGATCCGCAATCGGACCCCACCCCTTCCCAACGATAGTGCGCTCTTTCCAATCCGTTATCGGTGACGAGACAAAGGTGCAGATGCAGGCCGCGCGCGGCAAGCTGCCCGACGCCGTCGTGGCGTGCGTAGGTGGCGGCTCCAACGCGACCGGCATGTTCTTCCCCTTCTCTGCTGACCCGAGCGTCGAGCTCGTCGGCGTCGAGGCCGCGGGTGATGGAATTGATACGGCTAGGCACTCTGCGACGCTGAGCGGAGGGTCCAAGGGCGTTCTGCACGGCGTCCGCACCTACGTGCTGCAGGATGAGCATGGACAGATCCAGGATACGCACTCCGTGTCCGCCGGACTTGATTACCCTGGTGTTGGACCCGAGCTGAGCCAGTGGAAGGACAACGACCGCGCGACGTTCTTGGCGGCGACGGATGCGCAGGCGTTTGAGGGATTCAGGGTACTTTCGCAGTTTGAGGGGGTTATCCCGGCGCTGGAAACGGCGCATGCGGTTTGGGGCGCAATGGAGGTGGCGAAGAGGCTGGGGAAGGGGAAGGATGTGGTGATTTGTGTGAGTGGGAGAGGTGATAAGGATGTGCAGAGTGTGGCGGATGAGTTGCCCGTTCTCGGACCGAAGATTGGATGGGACTTGAGATTTTAAATGGCGAGCATAAAGTGAGAAGAGAGGGCTCTGAGGGCGAAGAGAAGATGATAGTGACAAGCCCCATTCGGGGTGATGATGGACGATCTAGAGAAAAAAGTTTCGTATCAAGCTGAATAAAAAGCAATTGGACTTATAAATACGTTCCAGCATAACCGTGAGTTGAGCTGGTTCATGAACTGGCCGGCCCAACTAGAAGTAGCAGAAACTGATTAATCTAGCTAAATAGTATGTCCTACTGTATCTCTACTTACGCGCTTCTTCTGCATTGGTTTTTCAACTGAAGCTATCTCTATACGAGAAGCTAGAACTAATAAGTTGCCACACTTATAGTTATCATCATAGCAGTGTATACTGCACTCTTTAACTTCCTTATAACAATAGCATCTCTTTGTACTACGTTGCCATTTGCATTGGCATGATATTCTAAGCTGTGGTATAAGGCGTTGTATAATACCTAAGAGTGTTAGAGCTTGATATCGGTGTAGATAAAGCTCTTCTAAAATTGGTAATATCAAGAGTGTTTGACACCTAGAAATACCGGCAAATATACACAATTCGAAGAGAAGCCGATCGCGAATATGTTGGCTAAATATTAGCTCAACTAAAGAGCAACATTATCATCGCCGTATTATCTCATTCGCATCTAGCTCTTGCGGTTGTACTGATCCAGCCTGTGCGACCCCCGGCGACCCCGCTAGCTCACGCACCGACTGGCTATTAGCTAGCTCTTGCGGAGGCTGGTTATTAGCCAGCTCTTGCGGCGACTGGCCATTTGGTAGCATGTGTCCGGCGAGCTCCGGTTGGCCAAGGTGCTCGGATGCACCCCCTTTGATAGCGGCAGCTGCCTGTCCCTTGGAACGACGACGACGGAAGAACCAGATGGTGGAGGCGATGGCTATGAGGCCGACAACACTTACCACAACAGCCACGGCAATGGTACCACCCTTACTCAAACCTCCGCCTTCGCCTCCCCCAGGGGACCCGTCAGCATTACCATCATTAGTCACTTGGGCCCCGCTGGGTGTGGTTCGGCTCCCCTCAGAGGCGGTTGGGTAGATGTGTGATGCGGTTTTGGTTACGGTTGCAACGACTTCGTTCTTAGCGGCGCTGCAGTAGTAGTCGAGAACGTTAACAGCTGAAATTATGGCGGCGGTGCCGGTGCATCCCGTTGACACTCTAAAGGTCAAGCCGCTGTAGACCTCGTTGTATATTCCGGTTTTTAAGCAGATACAAGACGCAAGACCTTGCGGATCGTTGGGGCAGTCATCTCGGATGATCTGGAGAGGATCAGCGTTAGTCTAGCTTCCCCTTCCCCTTGGTGAGGGGCGCACCTACAGTATTGAAGGCTACTGCATCAAGACCTGACTGTGCACAACTTTCAAGAGCTTGATATTGGGGGAGACCGGTGATGTAGTATGACACTTGAATAGATTAGAAATAACTGCGGCCTACTATTTATCGAGAACCGTGCAATAGGATACTCACTATTCCCCGGCGGGAGATGAAGGGCAAAGGAAGTCGTCCCTTGGTTCATTGCACAGTACTGTGAATAGAACTCCACGGCTATTGAAGCATCTTCTTTATGGTCGCATCTTTTGGAGACGGTGCTGCTCAGCGTCTTGGTGATCATCTCGACTACATTGCTCTTGCTGCACACGCACGGGGCGTATAGGCTCGGGGCCTTGGGGCACTTGCTAACCACCTAGACGCGGTCAGTTCCTAGCCTCCACTGTGGAGGATGTAGAACTATAGCATTAGGGAGAGAACGCACACTCGCAAATACGCCATACTTGAATGCGCCTTGTGCGCAGTTCGCCAGATAGGAAAACTGGGGGACATCAGTGATTACCGCATCTACGATGTTTGTCGTCGGAGTCGAGAATGTGATGGTCGCACCGGGGCTGCAGTACAGTTCTAGCGCCTTAGATGCGCTCCAGGTATCGTCGGTTGCGCTGGAGCCACATTCACTAAGTACAGTGCCGGAAACGTTGCGAGAGACCTGGCTGGAGAGCTCGCTCTGTGAACAAATGCAGGACTGCAGCTGCCTATCGCCAGATGGGCACGCGCTCTTCGAGGAGAAGCGGCTGATATTTTCGCGGATGGCTGTAGCTGCACAAGGTGCAAGCATGGAGTAGAGGTCGAGATCGGTAATTGGGGGGATATACTGGGCCGATAAGGGGGTGGCGAGGAGGTACAAGATGCCTAGGAAAGCACCGGACCGGAAGATGGCGCCCATTGTGATATTGTGATGCTTGAGAGAGGGGCGCCTAACAAGTAATGGACAGCTCTCATGCGAGTTTCGTAAAGTAAGTCTTTAAGGATATAACGAGCACCAACGCAAGAACATAAGGGAAGAGACAAGAGCTCGTTTGCACCGTACGGACTAACGCCGAATAGATTGAAATTCAGCTGCTTCTCCGGATTATACCGCCATCTATCCTAGCTAACCAATCAGCGGAGAGGCAGGCGAGACGAGGCGCCTAATAGTTGGAAGAAATGACCTTTGACATTCTTGGCAGCTGTCATCTAGGATGGGGATAAAATGCTAGCGTAAGGTTTTATAGTCTTGTCGCGAAACGACGCGGGTATTCGAAGTGCCGTCTTACGCTTGGCAGAGCTCTGGCTTGAGAAGGCGCTCGAGCTCGGAGGTAAGAAATGACCCCCGTATGCTCAAGCTCTATTTAGAGCTCAAGCACCATTTGGAGCTCGTCGCCAGAGTTTAGAGTTTAGTTCACAATTGGGCCGGACAAATATATCATCAAATCGTTATTCATTAAAGTACACTCCGATCTACCGCTCCCCGCGCAGTAAATCTTATTCTCTACAACAAGCTATCATCCCCTCTATCACCATGCCCCATAGCCTTGTCCATCTCCGACCCTTCATCAGGTCCCACTGTAGCCAAGTACTTCTTGAAGTTATCGCTCATCTCCACAACCTTCTCGAAATGGTCCTGGCGGAGCTCAATCTCCAGCGGCTCCGTGCTATTAACGACCTTGCGCTTCTGGTCGGCCTCGTACTCGGCGAGCGCCACAGCAGTCTGGAACGCGTTCCTGATCTCTCTGCCGTTCCACTCCGTGTCGCGCAGCACATCATCGCTGAGGATGTACTTCTTCGCTGCAGCCTTGATAGTCACGTCATCGCCGCGCTCACGCTCCAGCTTCGCGAAGAACTGCAGCCAGATGCGCTTGCGTCCTACGGCATCAAGAGGCGGGTACCCGATGTAGACGTGAATACGGCTGAAGAAGGCCGGGTCGAAGTGGCCGACGCGGTTGGTGGTCATGAAGAGGATACCGCGGTAGTACTCCATCGCGCGGAGGAAGACGGAGACGAGGCCGTTGCGGGTGAGTTCGTTGACCTCGCGGCGCTCGAGGTAGACGTCCGCCTCATCGATGAGCATGACTGCACCCCAGATCTCGGCGAGCTTGAACCATTTCGAGAGGTTCTCCTCGACGCGGAACTCGTCGGTGCCGATGTCGCCGCAGGTGAGGGAGAGGAGGGGGCGCGATGTGAATTCCGCGACGCACTCGGCGGTGAAGGTCTTGCCGGCGCCAGGGGGACCGTGGAGGAGGAAAATCTGGCCTTCGCCCTTGTTGGGGATGGGGTCGGCGGCCCAGGTGGTCTCGTTCTTGGAGGGGTTGGTTTTCTTGGAGGTGGTATATTTGTGGACGAGAGCTTTGATCATGCCGAGCTTCTCGTTGGGAAGGACGAGGTTCTCAATGGCCTCGGTCTTGATCTTGGGCTCGCGGCAGAAGTCGACGTCGAGGGCTTGCCACTTCTTGGACTTGAGATCGAAGCCCATGATGCGACGTGGGCACAGGAAGTAGCGGTGGCGGTCGAGGGATGGTGTCTCTTGAGGGTCAATGTTCTCGTAAGTTCCCCACTTCGTGCTCCCAGATGCAGCGCGGCGTTTATCCATGCACTCGTTGCAGTTACAGTCGTAGTGCATGTCAGCCAGGATGCCAGAGTTGTCATCGTCGACGCACAGACTTGGGGCCGGGTGGATGTCAGTCTCCTCCCAACCTGCGTATGTGTAAAATGATCCCTGGTCGACGACTACTCGGCCCTCGTGGAAACGCTTTGGGCGCTGCTTAGCCGACATACTGTAGCCCTTGTAATCCATCTGTCGGCCCATCAACATCTTGTAAAACTTTTCACCACGTTCCTCCAGCTTCCGGCGAGGGGAAACCTCAGGGTCGCAATCAAGGTACATTGCTGGGATGACTTTGAGAGAGGTTATCTCGCGCTCGCCTTCGAAGGGGACAATGATCACTTCATGCTGCCTGCGGCCCAAATGGCGCCCGTCAAAGTCCATGTACCACATCATGATCTTCAAGGGGCTGAGCTGCCCCATTTTTATGGCTTTGCTGGTGTCTGCAGTTGCTGTACATGACTGCACGACGAACCCGCCGCGCTGGTCATCGATGGTGGCATAGACGTCCATTCCTGGCTTGAACAACATCCACAGCATCTCAAAGGTCGCCACGGGAGTTGGGCGCTTGTAGCGCTCATCCTCCTCAAGGATCTTGTCGCCGAGGTTGTCCTGCAGGTACTTCTGTAGGACGCCGATGTGGTGATAGGTCTCTGAATCATCGCAAGACTCCCGATACTCATCGAGCTCCTTGCGGAAGTGAACGAGAATGCTAAACGGCTCCTTGATGGAGATTGTATTTCCGAGAAGAGACTGGCCAGGGTAGTAATCAACGATGGAACGAAGAGCCTTGATAATCGGCTCCGAGTGGATGATGAGTTCCTTCTCCTCCATGGACTTCTCGTCAAAATCATCCATGTTATTAGAAGTGTCCTCCTCTCTCTTCTTGCCGCGTCCATTTTTGTTGTAGAGTGTTGGAAACCAGACGGTCACACTGTAGAGGACCTCGAGGATGGGAATACCGAGGTCGCTGTATGCAGTCTTCTTCATCTTGTACGGAGCAGTAAGCTCCTTGGTCCCCTTAATCTCGCCACCAAAATCCTTGTACTGGACCTTGTAGAGGATCTCCGGGCATTGTGGGAGCTCGTCCTTGGTCTCATTGTCGCTGGAGGTGGCCGGTGTCGCCGATTCCTGCTCTGGCTTCACGATGACATACTTGGCACCCTCATCTCCGGGCTTCTTGCCACTTGATTCACCCATGGTTGCGGGAGAATGAGGTTATGGGGTTATGAGAAGGATGTGAGTAGTTATAAGATGAGAAAGAAGTTGCGATGGGAGTTCAGAGCACAGCTCAAAGCGCGGAAAAGGCTATAGGAGGGTTCACCAGGAGAAGGTTGAACGGGTATGAAGAAAGAATGAAAGAAGGAAAAGCATGAGGGCATCCAGACTTTATAGAGTTTGGGGGTTGGCCGTTAGAGTTGGGTTGATCTCACTACCTCTCCCCACAGCTCACTCAGCCCCAAGGCTGGCTGCCAGGCAACCATGGCCATGCATGAAGCTTATGCCACTTGATCCCCCCTGAATCCCCAAATAGCAGCTATCAAGCACTGTAACCAAGCAATCGCAAACGCTATGCGACAAGAGACGAAGGAAACGATGTTACCTCCTCGTGTTGTGACTGGGACGGCATGCATACTCATCCATGTTTCGTCTTTGCGCCATTAGGTAGACACTGCCGCCTTCCCCTGTAACCAATAGAGACAGAGCAGAGGAGCATCCCATGCCCACCCGGCGTCCTATGAAGCTGCGGTGAAGGAGTCAGAGCGGTCATCATTATGTGGAACCATTGACGGGTTATGACTACAGAGAGCTGTGGCTTTGAGCTTTCTTGTGGAGTTGGAAGTGGAGAGTTCGTATCAACGTACGCGTATCTGGGAGATCTAATCTCCACATTTTACGATAACGATTTGTTATCGTACAATCCAAAGTCACGTGTTGATCGATAAGAGACCGCCGAAAGTTCCATTGCAGTAAACAGTAAACATGTCGCCTCCTTCACCTCCGTCATCTTGCCCAACAGTGATTGTTATATGAGAGAAAAGGCCAAACAATGATTGTTAATGCAACTTAGCAATCACAGAACCATTAATCATTCACAACCTCCTGCTAACCTCGGAGACCATGTTGCGACGGTCCAGACCCGATCGGCTGCCGGCCAGCTTTGTAAGAAGTTATGGTGGTGGAGGGACGAGCCGCGGTCCACAGTCTCGCTTGCCAGCTCTATATAAATGCCGAGAGCCCCGCTTGAGGGGTTACAACTACCGCCACCAGAGATCTTTATTCACTGCCAACTACAATCCTATAACAGTACATACATCAACTACATCAATTACGACATCTCTCTATCCTAGAAATACTCAATCGCATATACTTAGTTGCAAAAGAAACATATCAAACATGTCGTCAGCTACCTCCGTCTTCGACTTCAAGCCGCTCAACAGTAAGTCGCAACCTTCACATGTCTAGTTTGCGCCAGCTTCAATATCAACACCCCACCATGTCGCGACGGCAATGGGTCCCTATCATGCACCTGCAGCGCACTGTCACTCCCATCGTACACACGTCGCTAACTCCCTACAGAGAAGGGCGAACCCGCACCCCTCTCCGCCTACGCCGGCAAAGTCCTACTCATCGTCAACACCGCCTCCAAGTGCGGCTTCACCCCCCAATACGGCGGCCTCGAGGCGCTCTACAAGAAGATCGAAGCCTCGCACCCAGGCGAGTTTGTCGTCCTCGGCTTCCCCTGCAACCAGTTCGGTGGCCAGGAGCCCGCAGCCGACGACAAGATCCAGGAGTTCTGCCAGATCAACTACGGCGTCTCGTTCCCCATCTTCGGCAAGACGGAGGTCAACGGCGATAATGCCGACCCGCTGTGGGAGTACATCAAGAGCGAGAAGCCGGGGTTGATGGGCATGAAGCGCGTGAAGTGGAACTTTGAGAAGTTCTTGATTAGCAGGGACGGGAAGGTCGTGGAGAGGTGGGCGAGCACCAAGAAGCCAGAGACTTTGGAGAGTGATGTCCTGAAGGAGATTGCGAAGAAGGCGGCTGAGCCAGTGAAGTCGGAGCTGTAGGCTATGAGGATGGAACTTGGACGGTGGAGAAAGGCATGTGCCTACGAAGTGGCCAATTGAGCCGATAATGTGGGTGGCTAGACATGGCCGAGCGGTGCAATATTTTTATGCACTCTGTGGCAGACTGAACTGTACTGTACAAGTACGAAATGAAGCTTCTCAACGTAGTTTCCACTATCACCATCGCCATCACAACCTGCGTCTGTGAGTACCTCATTTGCGAGCTCATATAGGGAGTGGAAAGGGATTCTGTGGCAACGGAGATCCTGTGGCCGGAAATTCTGCTCTATAGCGGGAATGAGGCCGAGCATTTACAGTGGGTATCTTGCCGCGGCGACACCAAATAAGAGCAGGATTGCCAGGGGTCCCTGAACCAGATACTGTGGATAGGGCCGTAGATGCCTTCATATGATTTCCGGTTAATTAATTAATCGTCGATACTGAATATACCATCGGTGTCTTTCCACTCATGCCGCGTCAACCTGATTATCATGTCGATGTTGACTACTAACATGACAGAAAATATGCCACTCAGATAGAATGGGTCCCGTTTGCCCTCTGGCTCAAGATCCAAAACTCTCTTCCTAAAGTAAGTAAAACAGCGGTTGGCTACTCAACCAACGAACAACTTATTTGCGTCAGTTATGACTTACTTGCAGTTAGTTATATGAGCGGCAGGGGTTGCCCAGACTAACAAGAGACCAACAGTTCGACCGCCCGCTCGCCGTTGTATTATTGTATCTGGTGATTTACTTAATCTCATGTCGAAGTAGAATATCGTTATCTCGAAATAAAATCTCTACACATCACAATCTCTCTTTATAGGGGCGCGCTTTTTTTAGTAAACCGCCTTCCATAGACTTTCATATAATATCTTTACCAAACGCCGCTCAAATACATCATTCACCCCAAGCCCTTCACACAATCCCCACCTGATCATCCACCCTCCTCTCCTCCAACGCCTCTTTAACCACGCTCCAATCCCGGCAAACATGCGCCACCCCAGCCCCATCCACCGAGCTCGACCTCACCTTCCCAAACTCATCATACTCCACCTTCACAAACTCTAGCGACGTGTCTCCTGCACATAATATCCCCTGGCGAACTACCGCTCGTCAGTACACACAATGCCAATATGTAGGTGCGTGGAAACGAACTATAATCAAGACAGTGGTACGCATGCCCTTCTCCCCCCTTGGCCGACTGGTCCCAGAATCTCGATGCGCTGCCTTTCCCAAACTGCACAATGACATCCCTTAGCACCGCCTGCGGTCGTTAGTTCATGCCTCATAATTACCTGCACCGGAAGTTCGGGAGGGAGGCAAACCAAGCAATGCAGCTGGTGCGTTAGGGAGGCAGAGAACTCCTCTGCGCCGTCCGTACCGTTGCCGCTGGGTTTGCTGGGCGGGAGATCATAGAGGCGCGCATTCGGGACGCGGACAAAACCTTTCCCCTCTTAATTAGTGTGTTAGCTACGGCCCTATATTTGAATGGACGGGTTGGATTACTAGGCATCAAATCATTCCAGAGCTCGTCACCCGCGGGACCAATGTCCCGGTAGGGGGTCTCATCTTCAAAAATGACGGTTTGGAGAGGAACTGGCACCGTTAGACTCTTTCCGGGCTGTGATAACTGCCGGCGGCTTACTTGGCGGTAGAAACGACTGGGGATCGAGAAGTCCCGTGCTGTTCCCTGTGTGCGAGGAGGAAGGCGCGTAGGCCAGCGCAGTGTGGTACGCGAAGCCAAGGAGGAGAAGGGTCTCGAGGCCAAGCGCGCCGAGGAGCCAGACGCTACGGCGGCGGGCCCAGTGGGGTTGCTGGGGCTGGGTGGCTCCGCAGCTACAGGTGTGGGCCGTGCCGGGGTCGGCGGCGAGTGGGGTGTATTTCTGATGGCTCATTGAGGGGTCATGAGTACTGAATGTATAAAGAAATTGAGCATTTTTGGAAGAGATTGAGAGGAAGACTTTGTTAGAGTGCTAGGAGGGGAGATGTGGCCTTGTTTGGGCGCGGGAAAAGTCTCTACTCACTGTGTAAATCATGTTATATTAAGGTATAGTAGCAATATACAGCGCGGGTCTAGATGTCGGCTGTTTTCATTTAAGCAGCCCAAATTAAGCCGTGCTCGCAGCAAATAGTGCAGAGTTTAAATATCTACCAAAGGTGCCATTCACAGCCCTTTAGTTGCATGGTATTCATCTGAGCAGGAGAAATGTTCCTTCCGAGCTTTAAAGTTATCTGCATGGCCCCAGAGAAGGTTTGCAATGGGCCAGCTACCCAGCCAGCGCAATATATGGCCTCTAGACTCAGCGCTGACAGTATTGGGTGAGTATTAACGGAGAAGGAAAACCAATATTTCTCGGAATTTTTCGCACTATAGACAGAAATAAGAAACGTTTACGGTCTCATTATAGGGCGCCGTAAAGGGAGATGTTGAAGGTATCGTGACGTTGCAGCGAACAGTAAATACCCACTTTCACGATGTAAGCACTTAGCCTTCGGGTACGCCGACGATATGCATACCCAAACAATAGGTAAGATCTTACTTGCCATATGGAAGCTGAAGAGAAGCAAGGAGATAAATGAGACAAAAAATTTGTTCTAAGCCAACAATGATTCAAAAAACCGTTCGACGCGCTGACCTGAAAGCTACATTTTCATTTTCACCACTAAATGCGCAGCAATGGCATCGCCGAAACTATAAGCCAAGGATCGATAACGAGAATGCATCATGCAGACTCATTATCGGCCTCATTATTGTCAGATTGCAGAACTTTAGACTCTGCTAAGGGGAAATCTCGCTGGATAACTACTCAACTCTCGATGTATATAAGCCAGGCATGTTTCCGCAGAGGAAAGCATTCTCAGATCATCTCGCAACTCATACTTCTACCTACATCAAAACTTCCAGCCTCAGAAAAACCACAAAACGAACAAACTCGCAGCCCTCAGTCTTCTCTTGTTCTCAGGCTCTACAGCTGAACCTATCAATACACAGGAGTACCGACCCAACGAGCACCTGATGCTCGTGGATTGCGGCATCGGAGTCCTTCCTAATGGCGCCTCAACTCCGCGAGAAATGGCATACTATTCTGGATCATACAACCCAGGTGGCGGCAACAACAAGTGGGTTCAACCCGATATGATTGCGAATGTGCCTTGGGACGGCTCATACCCATGGAGACGAAGTGGTGTTGCCACCAATTTTCCCAACGGCGACACTTTCCAAGTTTGGATCAACCCAGATATTGAAGACTGGGCCGAGTCCAACAGTTATGCAGGCGACGCAAAACACACCTACGGAAATGAATTCAAGTGTTGGGCTGAGCATGGCAAACCCGCCTTCCAGCTGGCGGACGGAAAGACTTGTACCAGCGCCTACATTTGCTGGCCCTACGCCGCGGCCTCAGATAATTTATAAAACGAAAACAGACTATATTATGTCAAAAAGAGACGTCAATGTGCGCGTGCAGGGTACCAACTCTGAAATCGAGGCTTGGAAACCTGAGAATGTATTCCGCCACATCAACGACGATGATGAGAGCATTCAGTGCAAGGGGGCATCTTACGGCATTGGCAGCGACTGTAGTATCAGATTTGACGACTGCTTTTTTGCCGCGCGCGATAACGTCGATGGCATGAAGAGGACCTTGATCGAAGCGGTGGGACCCGCCGTTGCGAGGACAAGAGTGACGAAGACGGGTCACTATAACGGGAAATGTCCCCCAGGTGGTGGCCCTTGTGATCCGGGTTACGACTATGAGTATGGCCAGTACACGTACCCAGAGACTGGTTCAGTCTTGGTGAGTGTGTATCCTGAGGGCAGGAGGACAAATCGACCGTTCAGGCGAGGATCCATTGGACTGTTTCGTGTTCGAATCAAGGGTTCTGTGGATCTTTCTGTGACAACAATCTCAGTGATATTGCTGATTTTGCTGGCTCGTTTGTCCTCCTCTGGGCAGTTTTTTCTGTGCATTTTGCTAATGAAGGAGCTTGAGTCTGCCTGATAAATTAGCTTGTCCGGATATAGATAGGAATGCGACTAGATAGCTGTTAGAACGAGGGATACGCTAGGTTAGGAAGATAGACATAGATAATATGATAGATGTTAGGCGTGAAATGAAGGGTTTAAATACAGTCGAAGTCTCGATGGGATGCTGTGGCCACGGAATTATCATTTTGTAATGTTACCAACGCCGTAGAGATCCCAGTCCCTCACAAGTAGCAGAGCACAATAAATCTAGATAGAAGTCTAATCCGTGGGAATTTGTTCTGTCCCTACCGCCTCTGCCCCAAACTCTGCTATATGGTACAGTTGGCTCGACATGTTGGGCGGTTGGTACTTGCCATCCCAAAGCGCGACACAATCAGGATCTAAGTCAAACAACCACATTACTTCCGGCTTGATATATCGCTTCCAAGAATTACTGGTAATTTCTCAAAAGAGCCAGCGTCTGCAAAGTTGCCCATGGCTAAAATTTTGCCTCAATGGACGTAATTGTGGCTGAGGACAGCGTGTGGCTGGAGAACAAAGGGCAAAGGGAACAACCCAGATACTGTCCGGATAAAATACGGGGAGATTACAAAATCATGGGCTCACTTGATATATCCCAACCCCAACCCCACAAAATACTCGTGACTCGGGCTTCTTCCCCTCACCCTATACTCTAGTAGGTACTGTAAAGTGCTTCCAACGGGACAGGGCAGATGAGCTATCCAAATGATAATCCTATAACCCTACCACTGAAGGTGATGTGCAGCATCAATAACCATTCGCGGGGTTAGGCTAATTAGCTGGTTGAATAGGAACAGTTCCGTGCAGGTCTACCCCATTCCCCACATTGATTATTCCTCCAGTCGGTAGTCGAGTCGAGTGAACGGGCCCGGATGTTTGTTCTCTCAGTGTTCTAGCATCAAAACCATATTTACCAAATATACACTGGCGTACCACGCCAATGCGCAACTACCACTGGCAAAATGGATAAAGTGAGCCACGCGAGATATATCCAGAGTAGCAGACATGGCTCTCATCCAGGGATAATAAGACGCGTGAGGAGAAGCTCAAGGCGTGCCTTATATACAACTGCCATGGCCGTCTCTTCTGGTGGCAGTTGACAAGAGACTCGCGGCCAATTGAGATGTTACTCAAACTTCTCCCTTCTCTCGCGCTTTTCAGCGCTGTGTCTGCGCTCGGCCAGAAGCAGACCATTGGCTTTAAGGCTTCTCACGATGCCTTCCAGCTCTTTGGATCCTCTCACGGGCACCATGAATCAAGCGGGCAGATTCTTGTCTCCCCCGATGATCACTGGGGCGTCCAGAAAGCTGCTGGAGATCTTGCCACGGACTTCGGACGAGTAACCGGCAAGAACCTGTCATTGACAGCTTATGGTGCCAAAACAGCCCAGCCAGTCTACAAGTGGAATGCACCTACCAGCGACGTCGTCTATGCAGTTGGTCCGGAACAGCAGATTCTCGGCCCGCTGTACACCAAAACCAAGTCTTACAAGGATACCGTGATCATTGCTGGTACCATTGGCCACTCGAAACTCATTGACGAGCTTATCAAGGCTAAGAAAATCGATGTGTCCAAGATCAAGGGCAAGTGGGAGAGCTTCGTCAGCCAAGTCGTGAAGCACCCTCTCCCAGGTGTGTCCAAGGCTTTGGTTATTGCTGGTTCCGATGCTAGAGGTTCCATTTTCGGGGTAAGTAAGCCGCGCCTCAAATAAGTCTGATACTAACAATGGTAGATATACGACGTCTCGGAGCAAATCGGTGTATCGCCATTCTGGTTTTGGGCAGACACTCCAGCTCAAAAGCACAGTGAGATCTATGCCCTCAACACAGTTAAGGTACAAGGGCCACCAAGCGTCAAGTACCGTGGTCTATTCATCAACGATGAGCAGCCTGGCTTGACAAACTGGGTTAACAACAACTACAAACCCGGCAAATATGGCCCAGGAATGGATCATCTCTTCTTTTCCACCATCTTTGAACTCTTACTCCGTCTACGAGCCAACTATCTTTGGCCAGCCATGTGGAATGGTATGTTCAACGTTGATGACTATGAGAACCAACCATTAGCAGATGCATACGAAATTGTAATGGGTTCGTCCCACACGGAGCCCATGATGCGTGCCACAAATGAGTGGGGAAATTTTGGAGAAGGAGCGTGGCGATGGGACACGAACAATGCCAGTGTTCGCCCATTCCTCGAGTACGGTGCTAAACGTGCCAAGCCATATATCAGCAACAGTCTTTTCACTATGGCAATGAGAGGTAGCGGTGACACTGCTATTCCTCTGACAAGAGATAAGGCCATCAAGGCTGCCACCGACTCCGTCACAGCTCAAAGAGAAATTCTAGACGAGCTTCTCGCTGACGAAGGCAAGACGGCCAAGGATATCCCACAGATGTGGTGCCTTTACAAGGAAGTCCAGGATTACTTTGAGGGTGGTATGTCTGTGCCAGATGATGTTACTCTCCTATGGACAGATGACAATTGGGGTAATGTTCGCAGAGTTCCCGTTGGGGACGAGAAAGCGCGAAGCGGTGGAGCCGGCATCTATTATCACTTTGATTACGTTGGAGGCCCAAGAAGCTACAAGTGGATCAACACAATCAACCTCGCAAAGTCGGTCGAACAGATGAAGATAACCTATGAGTACGGCGCTGATCGCATCTGGATCGTCAACGTTGGGGATCTCAAGGGCCTCGAAATCCCAATCAACCATTACTTTGATCTTGCTTACAATATCGACCAGTGGGATTACGATAGTGTCCCACAATGGCTTCGGCTATGGGCGGCGCGAGAGTTCGGATCGAAGCATGCCGAAGCTATTGGTGCCGTTACTGATAAATATGGTGTACTTGCAGCGAGACGCAAGTACGAAATGTTAAGCCCTGGTACATACAGCGTCATCAACTACAATGAGGCCGAGACTGTTCTCGAAGAGTGGGCGGCCCTGGCCCGTGACGCACAAAAACTCCATGACTCTCTCCCAGTTAATACTCAGGCATCTTTCTTCGAGACAGTGCTTCACCCAGTCACCGCTGGCTACACAGTCTACAAGATCTACGTCAAGGCTGCTCAGAACGACCTCTATGTGAAGCAGAGGAGAACCGCAACGAACAGCAAGGCTCAAGATGTCTTGACAGATTTCAATACTGATGCTGCTATCACTAAGAAATTCCACACTATTCTTGGTGGTAAGTGGAATGGCATAATGGACCAATCGCATCTTGGCTATGATTACTGGCAACAACCGATGAGGAATGCTGTCCCGCCTCTGGCCTTTGTCCAGACTACTGAGACCTCTGTTGCTGGAAACCTGGGTGTCGGAATCGAAGGTTCCAACGCCACCGTCAGCGGTGATGACCAGTACCACGACAACGGCAGCGGCACTCTTACTTCTCTGCCTCTCGAGCCATATGGCCCAAAGACCCGTTATCTTGAAGTGTTTAGCCGCGGGACTGAATCCTGCAAGTGGTCAATTGCCTCGCCGTCCTACCTGAAGGTTGAGCCATCTACCGGAGTCACTGGCCCACAACAGGGCAGCGACGTCCGCGTCCACATCTCCGTTCCAAACTGGTCCAAGATCACCGAAACCCAAACAGCGATCCTGAACTTTACATCGTCGTGTGACTGGGGCAACTACAACTCTCCACAAGTCAAAGTCCCTGTTATCCCCCGCTCGATCCCAGGTACATTCAAGAACGGCTTCGTCGAATCCGACGGGCAGGTCTCCATCGAAGCCGAGCACAGCACCAAGAGCACAACCGCCAAGGGAGCCAAATACATTACCCTCCCCAACCACGGGCGCTCGCAGGCCGCCGTGTCACTCAGTCCCATCACCTCGCCCTCGATGCCCGCCGGCACCGGACCCGTCCTCGAGTATGACTTCTTCACCTTCACTGAGATTACAGACCCCGCCAACATCACGCTGTTCCTCTCGCCATCGCTCAACTTCCTCAGTGTTGACCGCCCGCTCAAGTACGCCATCGCTGTCGATAATGAGGCAGCGCAGACTATCCAGTTCGTCGGCACCGTGACGAGTGATAAGTCGCCTCCTGGCTGGGACGCTGCGGTTGCTGATGCGGCGTGGGGCGTTACCAGTGGTCGCCAGACGACAACGATGCACAAAATCGCGCCAGGGAAGCATACTCTCAAGTTCTGGGCCGTGGAGCCGGGTGTGGTGCTCCAGAAGATTGTGATTGATCTCGGTGGAGTACGCAAGAGCTACCTTGGTCCCCCCGAGAGCTTCAGGGTTGGTAAGAACCAGATCGGGAAGTATGATGGGACGACATATCTTTCACAGTGAGACGGGGATGTTTTAACAGCTTTAAACAGCTTTAAACAGCTTTAATTATCTGATATAATATATATAATCGATGTGCGCTTTGGCACAATAATCATTATCTCTATGTTTGTATCATGTGAATGCCCCCGTTAGAGCATATCCGCCTATTTTATATTCCCGATATCCTCTGCACCAGCTGATAGTTAGGACGCCTCGATACCAGAACCAGAATAATAATAGCTCCTCTGCCACTCCCGGATAAATAAACCAAGCCAGACGATTCCATCCATCACCCGCGACGGAGCATCTCCTCCCGCTCCTCCACATCCCCGCTCCATCTTCCCATAGCCGGCCGAGGCAGCGTTAGCTTGAAAATTAGCATAGCCATAATAAATTAATTATCCGCCGTCCCTTCAAAAGTCCCAGTCCTCGGTATCAGCCGGTACAGACGGAGCCGCACTTATACGAGCAAGGTTATCTTGCTCTGCCTTTCCCCTCTCCAGCTTCATCCTCAGATCATACTCCTCAAACGTCTCCACATGTCCCCCCTCCACCCCTAT
>JPJV01002382.1:0-16852 GCA_000750745.1 Pseudogymnoascus sp. VKM F-4281 (FW-2241)
CAGCAGTTATCAAGGGGCCATGGCCGGTTATTACCACAGGAATCTACAATTCAACTTCACATCACATCACATCCCCATCAAGCACATAACGAAGAATCCCCGAGCAAACGGATTCGAATTTATACCACGCACACCCACCCTCCCCAACACACCCAGGCTATCCAGCCCATCTCCTCATTCAACCAACCAACCAAATCAGCGCCACCAATCCCCAGTAATTCACATACAATTACACCACCACCGCCCCTGACCATCATCTTTCGGCGTCTCTCAAAACCCACGCTCCAAACAAAGCAAAATTAAACCTCACCACCCATCCTAATGTACTCGCGGCACCTTTATCCCGCAGAGCCCCCATCACACCCCCACCGAAAAGAATCGAAGAAATCGCAGCAAAAAATAAAAATAAACTCCCAACCCAAAGTCAACAAGCCTCCTCCCATCAGCAGTGGCTGTTCAGACGCCCCGCGTCACGCGCCGGTATAATAGATAATGTACAACGCCATATCCCTCCAAACCCCCCACCCCCATTTCGACATCCCAAGCGTCAACTCATCATCGACTCCGTAATCCTACACCCTCCATGTACAGACTAGACCTGTCCCTGCCGTGCGGCCCTCTGCAGGTTCCGCATCAGCGTCTCCATCATCCCAGCCGAATCGGTGTCGACGTCGGGTATATCACCGCCTAAACCCCCATGCAGTCCCTCCATAGCTCCAGTCTCCGTTATATTTGTGCCAACCACAACATTGGAACCGTTAACCGCGTTGAGTTTACTCTCCACAACTTGTTGTGGTGGTAGATTACCCGGCACCGGCCCCAGCGCTACTGCATCTTGTGTAGTAGCGTTTGCAGCTACGATAGGCGAGAAAGCTTTATTCCCCAATGAACCCACGGCATGGTAAGTATCAGAGTAAAAACTCTTCACAGGCGTGCTGTAACTCTGCGAGAAGTTCTGCGCCGGCGGAACGGGCGACACGTTCTCAGACGAGCTCATGTGTGGCTGCAGCGCTGGCTGCGTGAGAGGGGAAGACAGCGGTCGCGATGGTGGACGGGAGTAGTATTGTGCCGCGGGACTCATGTGAGCGGACATCGACTGCTGTGGTGGAGTCACAGCATGGTTCACCTGCTGCGGCTGCTGGAACTGTGCGTTCCACTGGCCAGAAGCAGGTGCGGCTTGTTGTTGTGGTTTCGGCTGAGGCTGTGGCCTTTGGTACCCCGGCGGCAGAATAGGGGATTCCCTTCTTGGCTGAGCCGGGGGATAAACTGCAGGCTGGTGTGCATGCGTCGCACCACCACCGCTTGCATATTCTGGCCTTATAGCCGGATGGAGTCCCGCCTCCTTTTTCTCCCATGGCGTTGCCGTCGGCTTAGTAATCTGCGGCTGGAGCATCTGCTGCTGCTTCGGAGCACTCGGCGCGCCATTGGGATAGTAACTCGCAGCCGGGGAGCTATACGGATCTCTAGACGGCGGTAGGATTGCCGGGTACGTTTTCCGTGGCGTCTCGCCCGCAGTCTTATCTTGCGATGCCAGCTGGCTGTTACCTTGCATCAGATGCTGAGAAAGCAAGCGTGGATCCTTCCGCATTTGAGCCTCCATGTGCTTCCTGAAGTCTCCTTCGTAGCCGTTGCAGAATCCCAGCATATCCTGGCGGTACGGGGAGCGATATGTACCCGGTGCCTTGTTGTGCTGCTTCTGCAAATATGGATACTTTTGGAAGACATCGTTGAATTTGAATGCACTGGAACCTGAGGATCGATGACCGTGCGATTTCGCAGCAGGTTTTTGAACTGAGCTGTCGTTCTGAGTTTGCTTCGCCTGCACAGGGTGTGGATGGGACTGTGGGACGATCGGTGTATGGCTATTGCCTTGCTGAAGAGGATTGGGGGTAGTGAATCCATTGTAATTGTTCGGCACGGCTGGAGCTCGCGGTTGAGCTGGCGCAACATACGGATTCTGTGTCCTATTATCTGCAGGTCGCCATCGCGGATCTGTGCCATAGGGATATGGCTGCGGTTGCCGGTACTGCTGGGCAGAATCTTGTGTATAGGGAAGCTGAGGATTGTTAACCTGTCGATCTGCATAGTATTGTTCGGCCTTGGGCTTGTATACGTATGGTTTATCCGACTTAACTGATGCCTGCGGGGGTTGTGAATAGGAAGGTGGTAGAATGGGTTTATAGTTTGTCGGCCTGGGAGGAGCTGGCGCTGGCCTGGAAGGATTGATAGAGCGCCCACCCGGCCGCGGGTACGAGGCCGGATATGAAGCCCTCAGAGCCGGGGGTGGCTTGGGAATGGTCTCGAGGAAGTTGCATCTAATATCGTAGACTGGTTTTGTCCAGTCCGCTGTATACTGTGCCTTGGCTTCCGTCGAAGTCTTGCCCATATAATACATAACCTGCCTCTCCTTCGAAAGGTCGACCTTGACCTGAGCTGGGTTCATAGGCGTGTTAAAGGCATTGAACTCTGCCCAGGTGGCGCCCTCGAAGAAGACGTCGTCCTTTCTTGGTAGGTCATCGGCATGACGTTTGGTTGTGACGAGGGCATCCTTCGCGTGCCGTGATCTCGGCATCGGGATGGCCTTGTCGGAAGGTTTTGGCAGGTGGAAGTCCGTAGCATCTGGCAATAGGATGTACTTGTACTGAACCTCAAATCGGTCACTATTATGTATTAGCCATGTTGCCATACCAAGCAATTGGAATACGTACCCAGAAGGCAGGATATCAACGAGAAGCACCTCCTCGCTGGTCCTGTTCTCCACGACAACACCTGCGAAGATCTCCTTCTTCAGGAACTGGAACTGGCAGATTTCACCCTCCTTCACCGCCATCGCAGCCCTACTGATATCTTCATCTTCCTCCAGAGCATACTCGTCAAGCTTCTTATCACGCTTCGCGCGGTGGAAACGACAACTGAACTCGATGCCCTGTTGTTTGTACTCTGTCCCGTCCTCGCCAAACACCGGAATCTCACCCGTCTCGACAAACATGCCTGCTGCCGCTGCACACGTTGCGTGGTACGATCTCGTGCACTTCCGTTGCGAGCACTGGATCTTCGCGCCCTTCCTGCTATGGCAGAACATGCACTTAAGATCAAGGCGGTCCTTTCCGATCGCGCCAACGTTATACACGATCCCTTCGTCGATGTCGGTTTCCGGGGTGTATTCGGCGCAGAGGCGATGCACCTTACGGCCATCTTCGGTAGGGATAAGGGGCTGTGTTTTGATGTCGTTCGGACACAGACTGCAAGGCTCACTTTGAACTTTGATGCGGATTCGAATTCGCTTCGTCCTATCAACTCCATCCTTGTCGGAAACAACACGCTTCCGCTTGCGTCGAGGCTGCTTGAGCTTTGCATCGCCACTACTTTCTGGAGGTGTCGGAAGGTCAGTCGGGCCGTTATCATCTTCTTCCTCCTCTTCCTCCTCGTCAGTTTCTTCGTAGTCAGTCTCTTCTCCACGCATCTTGCGCTCAATCTGTGCAACATCGATCCAGACACTGTCCTGAGCCTGGGCGCAATCGCACTTCTTCGCAATTCGGCCCATCTCCAGCCAGGATGGCATCGCAAAGTTGACAGCCTCGGCACAATTATACCCCATATTGAATCCAGAATGGTATCCGTAGGGGAATGTGATCATAAATTCGCCCGGGAAGTGCGTGATTTTGTTGGCCTTGATGCCATAGTTCTTGAGGAGAGTGGATGGAGAGATGAGGAACGTCTTATGTCGGAGAAATTGGTCGCATTCTTTAGCATCCGTTGGCCAGATACTCTTCATAGCCGCTTCGAACTTCCGCGCGTCTCGCTGTGAAATGCTGTACCAGTGCTTGGGAGCACCGAAATGGAGGTAATTGATACTGTAGAGATCGACATCCTCCAAATGCCATGCGAAAGTAGCCTTCCACATTCCAAGGTATAGATATGCAGTATTAACACCCGGGATCTTGGTGCCCATGACATCCAGTAAATTCGGCAAATTTCCAAGGTTCCAAGTAGTCGTCCTCTCATCAAATAGTGAGCCCAACATGTCCGCGCCGTACAGTGGAGGCGCATATGTCAAGGTCTTCCAGTAGGCACGTTCAAGCTCTTCGCAGCGCTCGGGAGTGTAGTCGGAGATGTCCATCTTGTACTCGAAGTTCTCGAACGCAGCTTCGTCAATCTTCCCTGCGGTTTCTCTCCGGCCGTACTTGCGGCGCGATGATACTGTAGTAGCCTTCCCCCCTCGTCCGCCGCCACCACCCATGCGCTTGCGTGGTGGCTCATCCTCCTCGAGCGGCTCCAAATTCGGTGCTTCGGCGTCATCGTCAGGTTTGATGGGAGGGGAAGTTGGTGTGGGCAGCCTCTCATTCTGGTCCTTGTCGGCGTCTTTTTGAGCCAAGCTCTTTCTCGATGACCGCCCGTTCTTCTTTTTCGGTTGCGCAGCTAACTTCTCCCCCGCTGGTGTGCTTTCTTTCTTAACGCGACCGCTGGTTCTTGGCTTCTCCTGGGTCGCACGAACCTCACCACGTCGCGCAGGAGGCTGGTGTTCGGTCTGATCGCACAATTGGCGCCATTCGGGGAGGTTGTAGGCTCTCTGGTGCAGCAGATTCATCTGGCGATACGTTCCATTCGTTCCCATGATATCCTGCTTGATAGGCTCGCGAACTCGAATCGTCTTTATAATTTCGTCTGGCGCGGGTTGGTTGTCGAGCCATTCCTGCGGGGGAACCACTTTCACAATTCCAGATTGCATACCGTATGGGTTGATGCGATCCATCTGCGTACGCGTTAGCTACGGTGTCACATCTCAGCGACGTCGCGGGGAATCTCACATAAACCTGGAAGTCTTTAAACTGGTGCATCGTCGGTTTGAAGACTGGCACTCTCCCCTCATCAGCGTAGTGATCCGGCACCACCTCGCCAATGTCATCTACTTCCGGCTCCTTCTCGCCAGCAGCCTCGTCGGGTTTCTTCTCTTCAACAGCTTCCGGGGCTTCCTTCTGCTCGACAGCCTCCCCAGACTCCTTCGGCTCCGCGACCACCTCCGTATCCGACATCTTAGGCGGCGTAGCGATCGGGTATCCCTCGTCATCCAGCTCGCTGAGCTCGGAATCGCTGTCGTCAAACGCCATCCTCTTGTTGCTGTCGGGGGGCGAGAACAACCCAGCTCCAGCAGTCTTTGGTGCGTCGAGCACTGGCGCCACGCCAGCTATCACATCGGTGCTCATCGTGGCGTGCCTACATGCGGCCTCTCAGGGTGTCGTGTATCTTCGCGCCAGGGCGTTGCGGTCGTCGACCTGGTGGTGTAGTTGGTTAGGGTGTGGGGCTCTCTCTCGGTATCGCTGTAGCAGTCGTGGGTGAAGTCGAGATTCTTTCGGGGGGGTCTGTACGCCGAGCGACAGAGGGCGAAGGGTACGATTAAGTATACACAGTGTTTGGTATCCTCACAGCGCGCATCGCATTCAGAGAGTGTTTGGGCGGTGGCTGGAATAATGGTGATGGGTGATGAAGATGTGTCGATTGAGGAGAGTTCAAGAGAGGTACCGTGCAGTCGTGCAGTCGCCTCTTCCGTGGTTCGAGATCAGTGCAAGGCGAAGGTTGGGCGACAGTAAGGCTAGTCTACTTTAGGGATGGTGGGGGATGGTAAGCGAGATCAGTGGTAAGGGATCCACCCAGCGACGCATCAACCTCGGAAAATGATGATGCTGCACTCTTGGTCCACGAAATGTCGTCCTACCATAACTGGCATGTTATATAATGTAAGTGGAGTTTTATTTGGTATACTGTGATCAGATTTCGTATATTTATATATATATATGAAAGACAAGTTTCAATATCTTGCTTATGTTGCCTTACGCGTCATTCTTTTACTTTTATTTTTACATCGCAGCCGCCCGGACAGGGCGGACGCGCACCTTATCGAGCCCTCAGGGGGGGGGTTCATCTTCTCCACTCATCCCCTCTATCCATCAGCCTCCTCTTGATCTGATAAGATCCACGGCATCATCAATCCAGGATCTCATCGAGATGCCTGCCAGTGGCCATCAGGCGCGACGACGGATAAGCCATCCACCACGACGCATACCCACGCGCACCCCCACCCTCATCGCGCATCTCCTCATGTACCCCCTCCATACCTCTACCCCAAATCCCCATCTCCCATCACCAGCGCACCATCGCAGCCAAGTGGCTTCCGCGTGCGTACTCAGGTGTCGTGCGTCGCATCGCACCACCTGCTCTAGCTCGACCCTTCCCCGCAAATGGGGGAACGTCGCTTAGGCCAGGGGTTACCTCCACACAGGAGCCATCTCCACACACCACACGGAACGTCCAAACGGGACTCGTCATGACTATCGCCAGGGCTGGGATGATGGTGCTGTAGGGTGAGCGGAAGGGTTGTGGGGTGGGCGCATTGTAAGGGTACGACATGGAGATGGCGTTGTGGTTGGTATGGAACTCGGAATGGGGTATTGGGGGATAAAAACTCTATCGACAGGTCGTGGGTCAATTTGGCTGGACGGCGGTATGACGGCATAGGTTCGTATCAGCACGATGCTTCAATGGTGGTGGAGATGTCGCGTGGTAAACATGCTTTGTCGGGAATTAAAACAAGGTTGGACGACATTGGCGCATGCACCTGCCGGGTTTCACAACTCGCTATTTAGTCGTCGCGGTTGAGGTTGCGCGAACCTATCAGTGGTTAGACAGCATCAGATAGAGTTTGAGCGACTCACCTCTGCAATCAAAGTAGTTATCAAACACACAAGATGTCACCCCAGCGTATGTCCGAAGAAGTCACAAAAACCTCAACTCACTCACAAAGTAATCACCACAACCTCCAATTACCGTTACAATTCATTCCCATTCCCACCCCTCTATCTAGCTAGCTACCCATCATACCCCCCCATCCCATACAGTACAAATGCGCAGGCCACCCCCCTCCCACGCCGCTTTTTCCCTCTCCCCTTCCTTCCTCCCAAACCAATCGACGCCGGTGCGGGAAGTTGCGGACAAGGACACAAAAAAAAAGGTAAAAAAACAACAAAAATCCATCGAGTGCAAAGACCGGCAAAAATTGTCAACGCGCTCCATCTATGCGAATGCTATGCAAATTGTACATGATTGCCCTGTAGTAGTGGTGGTGGTGGTGGCGAGCAGAATGGCGGCAAAAAAAAAAGAAGGTTCGGGGATACAGGTGAGGAAGTGGTGGTGTGGTATGTGTATCGTATCGGTAATATCGTGTCGTGCGGCGGGATCGACGGAGAGCACAGTCGTCATGCGCCTAGGTGTAGCAAATTGCCAGAGAATTGTTTTGTAACCCCAGCTTCATATGAAGAAGGGACAGACAAGAGGTCGTAAGAGTACCTACGACGTCTCCTGGGGACGAGGTCCGCGGTTCCCGCCGAAACGAGGTGCGCCACGGCCACGTCCACCCTCGCCGCCGCCACGGCCACGGTATCCGCCACGCCCTCTGTACCCCTCACCGCCTCTCTGTCCACGACCACCACGGCCCTGGCCATCGCGGTTACCACGCGAGCGCTGGACCTCGTGGAACCCGTCGCCGACAGGGGCAGGAGGGGCCTGAGCAGCCGCAGGGGCCTCGGGCTGCTCATCCGCCCAGCTCTGGGTGTTTGGTGGCGCGGCGAGAGTTGCGTCGATGCCGGTCTCGGTCTCAACGGCGTCGCGGGGGAGGCGCACGTCAACCCACTCCGAGGAGGCGGAGAGGTCGTTGGTGCTGTTGTTCTGGTTATCCCAGTTTGCCTCTGCGGCGGCGTTGGCGCCGTCGCCGAAGCCGGAGTTGATGGGGAATTCGGCAGGAGAGACGGGCTTGGAGTCGCCGTTGGTGAGGTCGGCAGTGGGGATGGCGTCGATCTCGGTGAGACCTGCGTTGGCGATGGTGGGGTCGGTGCCGACGGGGTATTGAGTGGCCTCGGTGGTCTCTTCGGCGGGTTGCTCGACTTCGTAGTCAACGGGGGTGGCAAGGAAATCGATGGCAGCTTGTTTGATTTGTGCGTCTGTTGTTATTATTAGCTATGGGAGTTTAAAGTGGAGGTGGCAAAACTTACAGGTAGTGTTCACCTTCTCGCCGTTGATTGACAAGGCCTGCTCATCGGATCCCTTGATGAGTTTCTCCATCGCCACGACAGCAGTCTCGTCTCCAGTGTAGACCTCAACCAGGGCACCCTCCAAAGCCTGGTTCTCATCCAAGGTTTGGTCGACATCAGCAGCCCTCCTCGCAGCCGCCAGACGAAGGAACTTCGACAGCAAGAGCAGGTTCTGCTGCTTCTCTTGGGTAGCAGCAGCAGCTACCTCAGCCTTGGCTGCAGCCACTGCCTCGGCCAGCTCCTTGCCACTCTTCTCGGTCAACTCCTTCTCGATTGCGGCCTTCTCGGCTTGCGCACGAGCCTTGTACTCCTGGTCAAACTTCTTGTACTGTGCGATCTGCTCCTCGAGCTGCGTGAGGGAGGCGTGGAGGGAAGGCTTCTTGAGGATCTGTGCCTTTTGGTCGGCGTTGATCTTGCGAGTAGCTACCAGTTCGTCGAGTGTCTTTCCGGGGTTTTGTTCAAGGACATTGTCGACCTTGGAGGCGTTTGCCTGTGAGGTTACGGATTAAATCGGTGAAGCTTTCGGAGTAGAACGAAGGGAACTTACAATCTTTTTGTTGACATTTCGGATGCTCCTAATAGACGCGTTAGTTTCTGTCTGTAACTACAGCGTAATCGCATAGCTTCGTCGGGGGAGGCAAAGCAGCCAAGGTGGGTTTTTTGTGGACTTACTTGTAAAGCTCCTTGATGTATGGGCTCTCGTAGGATCCGTCACCATTGTTGCTGTCGGTGGTCGTAGCGTTCTCAACATGTGTAACAGATGCTACAGCAGCGGCATCGGCCTTTGCCTTCTTCTTTTTGGCAGACTTGGACTCTGAGGGGACATCTGGGTTTTGGATTGCGGAGGTGGCCATTGTTTCTACAAGGCTGAGACGGTAGAGTCGAAGGGTTGTGAGGAGTTGTCAGATATTGTGAAAGGAGTGATGTTTTGGGTTGTATAATAACAGAACTGAAATATGTATTTCAGATCGGTGATACTTTGTTCTAGGAAGGGAAGTTTGTGGAAGTTGACAAGTAAATCAGGGTGCAGTTGTTTGTATTTCAGGATTTGAAGGGTCATAGAACGATCTAGTTGCTTTGTTACCCCAGACTTTCCAGAATGCACTAGTCCACATTCGCTCACTACCAACAAGAGATCAACGAGATAGGAACAGATGAGATTCAGCAATGGATAAATAAATGAGATATTTGCGATATGGCTTATCTCAGGTTGGAAGGTTTTAGTTTTTACTCGTATTTATATGGCGTGTACAGATTACAACGCGTTGTTAGTCGTGTGTGTACCTTGTCATGTCATCGATATTGAAGCCAACTGTGGCGAATTATGGAGAGCTGTACCAAAATGGTGTACCAATAACTAATCTGATCATAATTCTGTCGTAAACAATATCCAGTTCTATGCTGGCTCTCTGGGTATCTCTTTCGCCGCCTGAACGCCATATTCCCTTCAATCCATTATCCCCTTCATAGTCAATATGATGCGCCTCCCTCCGCTTCATTTCCACCAGGTATTTTCCGTCTCATACTGCGACTCAGCCCTTGAATTTGTGAAGCGTCGACTGCTGAGTGTTAGCTGATGTCGGTCAATTTACAGACAGCAGGGGCAGCCATACCTCTGTGACCTTCTTCACGTTCTTCGCCGTAATGCCGCGATCGCCCGCCTGCTTCGCATTGATGCCAGCTTCCTTCATCAGCCTTCAACGAATGTCAGCTGTAATTTCTCGATCAAAACACGATAAATGGATATCACTGACGTCTGTAAAAAAAGTGCATAGTCGAGAAAGACCTTGAGACGACAACAGTTAGCTATGGCAGCTCCCCCAATAAGCAGTCGGTCGCGGTCGCGTGGCTTACCAGCACATCAGCATTCTTGCTCACGTTCTTCCTCGAGTGAGCCTTGACAATCTTCTTGAGGGTCGCTCGTGGATATAGCTTCTGCCCCGCGGCCATATTTGATCAGGCTGAATGAGAATTGTAGCGGATACCGTCGGTGTTGGTTAAGACCGAGTAGAAATGGAGAAGCTCGGGATGATAGTGGGCTTTTCGATTTGTGTTTACTCACAACGTTCCATTGCAGCAGTGGGCCATAGCCTCAGCCTCGTCCCTTTTAGGTCACTAGCCGCGGAAAGTTGCCGTAACAGCCAATCGGAGTTGAGATACAGCTTTCCGTCCACCGTACTACCACATCCCACTATCCCACCTCCGGAGCCTTGTGGAGGAAAGGGAAGGAGCTCAACTAATATTTCAACTTTCCAGCTTCCTATTTGCTCTATTTGGGAAATTCTTTGTCCAACTGCCACCTTAGAATAGCGCACGTGATAATTAATATTATTTTATGTAAAATGGAGAAGGAGAAGGAGGAGGAGGCCCGATACGGGCGCTTACATGAATCCTGAGTACGTGATTCGGAGATATAGATAGTCCTGAAGGACCCCTCATTCCTGAATTTGGAGATCCCGTCGTCATCCTACTTACCATAAACACACATACGAGGCTGCCCCGCCATAAACTTTCACCACTTCCCCATTTCGTTTCTTCAACTCCAAATCCCACTTTCAACAGTATCAAGGCAACCCCCTCTTCAATCAACATGGCGGACACAAGCCCAGCGAGTTATAAAGACGTGCTGCCAGATACCATCAAGCCCACGAATTATGCCATCTCCCTCCACGACATTGCTCCCGGCGGTGCGTTCACCTACCAGGGAACCGTCACCATCTCGGCCAAGATCCTGAAGCCAACGAAGAGCATCACCCTCAACTCCATCGAGCTCAAGGTTCACAGCGCCGATGTCACCGTCAATACCGACAAGACACAGCAAACCGTTCCAAACATCGATGTCACCTACGATGTGCCCAAGCAACGAGTCACTCTCGACTTTGCCGGAGACTTGCCAGCCACAGACGATGCCGTTATTGTCATCAAGTTTGAGGGAATCCTCAACGATAATATGGCTGGCTTCTACCGCTCAAAGTATAACCCGGTTGTGCCAGCTGCTGCGTCTGTCGTTAGAGACGCCGATAACCACTACATGTTCAGCACCCAGTTCGAGTCTTGCGATGCCCGTCGGGCATTCCCCTGCTTTGATGAGCCCAACCTCAAGGCCACATTCGATGTCGAGATTGAGCTCCCAGAGGATCAGGTCGTACTGAGCAATATGCCAGAGAAGTCTGTGAAGAAGAGCAAGAAGGAAGGTCTTCAAATTGTCACCTTCGAGCGAACTCCTATCATGAGCACATACTTGCTTGCGTGGGCCGTCGGAGATTTCGAATATGTCGAGGCCTTCACTGAGCGGAAATATAACGGAAAGAACTTGCCCGTTCGCGTCTACACCACAAAGGGCTTGAAGGAGCAGGGCAGCTACGCTCTTGAGCATGCTCACCAGATTATCGACTACTTCTCTGAGATATTCGGGATCGACTACCCATTACCGAAGGCTGATTTGTTGGCGGTGCACGAATTCGTAGGTCTCTCCTCTTGCTTTTTGTGCTTTTATCCCTAACCAGTTTTGTCAGACTGCAATACGTACCCCCTATTTCTTTTCAACCCTGCACAGCATTTAATTTATAAGAACCAAGCTGACCATGGTTGCTAGTCTCACGGTGCGATGGAGAACTGGGGTCTCGTAACCTACAGAACTACGGCCGTTCTCTTTGATGAGAAGACGTCAGATGCAAAGTATAAGAACAGGGTGGCGTATGTCGTTGCGCACGAGCTGGCACATCAATGGTTTGGTAACCTTGTAAGTTCGAATTAACCACTTCCCTGACTGAGGAATTTAATTTAACGTGCATCGTAGGTTACAATGGACTGGTGGAGCGAGCTGTGGCTCAACGAAGGTTTTGCTACCTGGGTCGGCTGGTTAGCAACGGACAAGCTTCACCCAGAGTGGAATGTCTGGCCACAGTTTGTTCAAGAAGGCATGCAAACTGCTTTTGGCTTGGATTCTCTCCGAAGCTCCCACCCTATCGAGGTGCCTGTTAAAGACGCTCTTGATGTCGACCAAATCTTTGACCATATTAGCTACCTCAAGGGCAGCTCCGTTATCCGTATGCTGGCATCTCACCTAGGGCAAGATAAGTTCCTGGCAGGTGTTGGAAAATACTTGAAGGCCCATGCATACGGCAATGCGACGACGACCGATTTGTGGTCCGCCTTGAGCGAGGTCTCTGGCCAGGATGTTGCCAAGCTTATGAACCCTTGGATCCGTGATATTGGATATCCTGTCGTCACTGTTTCCGAGGAGCCAGGTCAGATTTCTGTAACCCAGTCCCGCTGCCTCTCAACAGGAGATGTCAAGCCAGAAGACGACAAGACAACCTGGTGGGTCCCACTTGGCCTGAAGAGCAAGTCAGGAACAAAAGCGATCTCCTTCACCACCAAGAAAGAGACAATCTCCGACATTGACGACAGCTTCTATAAGCTCAACGATGAATACGCAGGATTCTACCGCACCAACTACCCAGCCTCCCGCCTTGCCACCCTCAGCAAGCAGCTCAACCTCCTCTCGATCTCCGACAAGATCAATCTCATCGGTGACGCGGGTGCTTTGGCTCGTTCCGGCGATGCCCACACCGCGCCTCTTCTCTCGCTCATCGAAGGTTTCTCTGCCGAAACCAACTACCTGGTTTGGTCTCAAGTCATCTCTTCTCTGGCTACCGTGAAGTCCGTCTTCAGCGATGACGAGAACGTCTCCAACGCCCTCAAGAAATTTACCCTAAAGCTTATCAAGCCCACCGTCACGAAACTCGGCTGGACTTTCGCTCCTGACGAAGACCATCTCACAGGCCAGCTACGAGCATTGCTCATCCACACTGCGGGCTTGAACGGTGACGAAGACGTGATCAAAGAGGCCCAGCGCCAGTTCTACGCCTACGCCGTCGGCGACGCTTCGGCCATCCACAACTCCCTCCGCAGCCCCGTCTTCCAGATTAACATCAAATATGGTGGCCGCGCCGCCTACAACGCCGTCAAGGCCGAATGGGCAAACACCACCTCCATCGACGGAAAGGAGACCTCTCTCCGCGCCCTCGGCCGCATCGAAGATATCAAGAACGCCGAGGATGAAGACCCACTCGCACCCAACTTGCTCAAGGACCTCCTTGACTTCATGGCCACCGGCATCCCAACCCAGGACGTCCACACGCCCGCGGCCACGCTCGGCGTCAACCCAAAGACACGCCTCGGCCTGTGGCAGTACATCAAGGAGAACTGGGAGCCGCTGCGCGAGCGCCTCGGGAAGAACATGGTGGTGCTCGATCGCTTCCTGAAGCTGTCGCTGCAGAACTTCTCTGATCTCGAGACGGAGGCTGATATCGCCGCTTTCTTTGCCGATAAGGATAACAGGGGTTATGATCGCACGCTGGGTGTGGTCAGCGATAGCATTAAGGGTAGGGCCAGTTATAGGCTCAGGGATGCGGAGCCTTTGCTTGAGTGGCTCAAGGCTAATCAATATGCTTAAATTTTGTTGATTAAAGTAGAGGATGGTGTAGCTCATGATTACATGAAGATTGTCCAGGGCTGTAGCTAGTAACTATAGCAGATTTGAGAATACTTTCATCCCACCGCAATGTCAACTCTGGAGTATATGCTTGCCCATCATGCCTTTCATTCCAACTCCAATCCACCTGAGAACCAGCGGGCAACCTCTGTTATAGCGCTAATTATTAGAGCCTGTGGTTTATATTTTGAGTGACAGGTGCGAATGGCATTCAACTTGTCGTGGAGCGGCAGGCGCGGTCCTTCCATACTTTACTCAGCGACTCCTGGTTGTTCCTTCCGTGGCAATTCTAGGTCGAGTTGCGATATTCGGTGTCCAGTGACAAATTATCAACAAACATGCTCTAGAAAATAAAGTTCAAGTTGATAAGGGTAATGAAATCTAATATTCTACATTCTATGTTCTATATTCTATATGGCAACACTATGCGCCCAGCTTCTCGATGTTCTTCTCGTTAACCAAGCAGAACCTATACCTTGGCTTCCCATCCTCGAAATCAACAATCGCCTTATTCGCCTCTGTCATTGGAATCTTTTGAATCCATGGCTTCACCTTCTTCTCCACAGCAAGCTGTAGCATATCCTCGATATCCTGTGGTGTTCCGATCAAGCTTCCACCGAGCTTGATACCCTTCACGATAAGAGAGAAGGCGTTGATGGGTGGCAAGACATCCTCAGGTGCGCCTACTTGGATGAACTGGCCCTTTGGCGCGAGGAGCGACAGATACTCCGATAATGGCATCTTCGGTGACGAAACGGTTGAGATAATCAGATCCAAAGTTCCTGCGTTCTGCTTCGACCAGTTCTTATCCTCTGTCGCGATAAACCCCGTCGCTCCCATCTTCTCCGCATCCGCCTTCTTCGCCGAGGTCCTCGAAATAGCAACCACCTTCTCCGCTCCCAACGCCTTCGCAAACAATAACCCGAAGTGTCCAAGCCCACCAACACCAACAATGCCCACTCGCTTCGCCGTGGTTCCACACCCATTCTTCTTCAACGGCGCATACACCGTCACACCTCCACACATCATCGGTGCCGCATCAGCCGAATCCAGCTCCTCAGGGATCTTCACCACAAAGTGTCCCGGCGTCCGGCTGAAATCCGCGTACCCGCCATAGCTCTTACTCCCATCCGCAAACTTGGAACCATACGTCCCAACCATTTTGGGGCAATGCGTCTCCTCACCCGCAGCGCAGTACTCGCAGTCAGCACTCAGGCAGCTGCCTGACTGCGCGCCGACACCGACGCGGTCGCCAACTTTGATGCCGCGCTCCTTCTGTGCTTGCGAACCGACGCGGATGGCGGTGCCGATGATCTCGTGTCCGACGACGCAGGGGTAGGGGGTTTCTCCCCAGCCAGAGCGTAAGGTGTGGATGTCGGAGCCGCAGACGCCGCAGTGGGTGATTTGGATGTCGACGTCGGATTCGGTGAAGGGCTTGGGGGTGTAGGGTCCCCATGTCATGTTGCCTTCTGCGGCGGAGGCGTCGTGGCCGAGCCAGCCGTTGAATTGGGGTTCTGGTGCCATTTTTGGGAGGTTGGAAAATATATTAAGATATGAAGATGATAAGAAAAATGTGGATGAAGGAGACAATCTGCTGTTGTGAGAGTGTCGAAAAGGATTGTTTGGTATGGGATTTGAGAGATTTCTCCTATCTATATATGGAAAATGAGAGTGTATGGGAAGGAATGAAAAAGAATCACAGATTTCACTTTCTTCCCAGTATCCTACCTCTTGCTTCTTCTCCATTATGCTTGGTAACATTTATCTCCGTCAACTTATCGCCGGCACTATCTCCATCCACGGTAGTTGCGATAATTCGTCGAATTTCCAAGACGGTGGAGACTCAAGTCAATGCCGCTTGTCGCCGCCTACGTCAGGCTCCTTTTCCGGCTTATATATCCAACGGGGCAAGATGTCGGCAGCTGGTAGCAGGGAAACTAGCACAGCGGCCCACCGATGCTCCATCAAAAAAACACCTCGGTCGTTGTAAAACTTAGAGATGTGGTCAAATTTCTTGGTTCAATCTGGGGAATCGGATCGCAAGGCACGGGTTCTGGTTGGCTGGCCTGCCGCCGGCGCCACAGGGGTTCGATTAAAGCCACATGGCAAAAGAAAGTTCTGACGCGCTAACTTTTGACGCTAATGCAGGCTGCTTACGGTCCCACTAACTGTTCCTGTCACGTGATATATTTCGGCTTGAAACGTCGTAGGATCACCTATGATATGGGTTCGTAAGCACGTGGAATAGATATATTACGCTATTTACGGTGATCTGCGATATTGATGATAGACTCTCATCGACAAGCTTAATAATGTATAATATGGGGCGTAAGCTGGTCGCATAGATATATATTACGCCGTCCACCATAGTCTGCGCTAGGATACAGCTTATATCCGAGGGAATGCTCCTTACTGGCACGGGTAATCCACGTAGATAGTTATCGACACAGCCATGGAGAGAGTCCCGGCCTGGGTAGCTGGTGAGGAGGCAATGACGCCAACGATACCACTAATGCAGATGCGGCAGCAAGCTGTTATCTCCGTTTCGGAGGAGGATTGGGTAGGGATCACAGATCCAGCTGAGAGGAGGAAGCGGCAGAACCGGATTAATCAGCGACTCTACAGTGAGTGGAACATGGATGCTGTTATTATGCATGACTAGTGGATGTGTGCTGCGAGTGAACTATTGGCTAACGCAGTCGTGTTACTATGTAGGGAGGCGTCATCAAAACAACTCACATCGAGGAAAAGGCTCTGAGACCAAAACCAATCGTGCTGGAAATCAAACTCCAAAGGCCAAGTCGGACGATGGATCCTCAGAGGAAGACATCAAACTGGTGACAGAGCCGCCCAAAGAAGAACCAGCCTTAGAGATTGTCAAGCAGCATGATCCTCCAGAATTTCAATGGCCCAGTTCAGTATGCGAGCTGACCACATCCGACGCCCAAGTCATAATACGCCGCTTCGAACGCTGGGCTGCTCAAATCCGCTATGCCGCGCACCCGCGCCCATCCCACCTCCCCATGCTCATCAAATTCAACGTCTGGCGCGCCTTCGTCCACAATACCTTCACCCTCGGTTTAACCGTCGAGCAAACCGGCGATGATGACGCCCTCTCCCCTTTCACCACAAACTCACTAGTCATCCCCTCGCACCTCCCCCCGGCGCTCGTCCCAACCGCCTTGCAGAAACGCACTCCGCACCACCCGTGGCTTGACCTCATACCCTTCCCGCGGATGCGGGAGAACTTGATCCTCGCGGGCGACGCGTG
>JPJV01002383.1:0-12783 GCA_000750745.1 Pseudogymnoascus sp. VKM F-4281 (FW-2241)
GAAAATACCCTTCCCGCTGTAGGCGCAGTGCAACCAACACCCGGCAAGCCAAGACCCCTCTCCGGAGGCATCACCGTTGTCTCCCCCCCGGCCGAAGGCCGATCGCCCGCACCTGACTACTTCCTGTTGCTGCCCGACCAATTCCCCGAGCACTGCCCCCCGCCGGGCTGCGGTATTTTTGGCGAAGCGCTGGAAGCTGCGTTTCTCGGTTCCATGCAGGTGCCTTGGCCTCCATCATGCAGCTGCTTGCTGCAGACGTGCATATTACGCGCGCCGGCCGAGGCAGGCGTCATGCTTGGCTGGTCGATGCGGAATACGAGGCAGCGCGATGGGCACGAGCGATGGGGGTTCACGCGTTGTGGCCGGGTAATGCGATGTGCTGTCTAGTATACGATCGTAGAGAGCTCGTGGGAGTTGCGGCGACTGGGTGCCCAATGTCGCACCACGGAGGCGGTCTACCAATCGGAAGGCGCGGCACCAGAGGGCGTGGTGGTTTCCGTGACGTGCAGCAGAGGTGAGGTTTGACATGGTGGACGGAGGATCGTCGGCTGGGGACGGGGACAGGGAGCGGAAGATGAGGTTGTTCGGCCTTTCTTCGCTTCATCTCGGGGAATGTATTTCCGGTGCTGTGTGAGGTATAGTGGGAGTATTGTAAGTGTTAATTGGTGATGTGATGTTGGACGTTGAAGGATGTCGTGAGGGTCTCATGGGGGGCTAGGTACAGAACTGTAATGTGGTACATACAACACTGTTTGCTGTACATGACACAAGATCTGCCACCGCAGAAACCCAACATAACTGTTAATTGTTTGTGATACACACAACAGCATGTAGGGCGTCATCCCGCCACCACCACAAGCCCTACGACGTGCAGGGCTGCATAAACCCATACGGTACTGTACGAAGATGCATCCGCAACGCTCTACGGTGCAGTTGGCACGCCACAATTCATCAGTTGAAGCAAGAAGCAGACGCAGTCAGTGGCTTTTTGCCGTGCGGCTCCAAAAGCCCTCGAAACTCACCAGCAATGGAAGGTCCCCAGGTCTTGCACTGCCTTCCATAGCGGCGTACCATAGTAAACCCCTGACCCACGCTCTGGGATCTGTATGTGGGGGAAGGGGTCAGCTCGATGAGATCGCGATACATCCATGGGGTCCATCACGATTCCACAAGTACCGTCGTCCAGCAGCAAAGCGCAACTCCGCTGACCGAGAGAATGTCGGTGAAGCTCGCTGCTGACCGGCTCTGTACTCACTGACTGCTCACCTCTCTCGAAGCACGCCATCGAAGTCCCAAATCGGTTGACTCTCGCCCTCAAAGCAGGGCACTTAGCGCTTGCGGCGCGCGTTCCTTCCTCCGCGACCTCGTTGCCTCGGCGTCCTCATTGGCCGGCCGGATAACCGGTCACCAGCTCTTGCCTGTGCCTTGAGCCTTGTACGACCCTCGACGTCACAGCGCCGCGGCGGCATCTCGTCGCTCATCCGCCCAGCTCAGCTCTTCACAGAACGTTTCATGTCGCGCCAAGCCGTTTGGGGAAGGGGCGATACAGCGTGTGGTTGGTCGGTCTGGTATTGAACTATCTTTGTTGTACTATATTAGTTCGCCGCGGAGGTGGGAGAAGGCTTCCGGAAGGCAATCGGGTCGGGGCAGGTTGGACCCACGAGCCGGGGCGCGACCGCGGGATGGCTAATGGTTATGGGGTACTTTGCTAGTACGTACAAGTGATACTTCTAGCATTGCGGATTACACAGCCAGTTGGGGCAAAGGCGACGTGATACGGCCGCGTCGCATCGAGATTGACGAAGAGAGGAATTTGTTGGCTATATACCAGCATCTACGGTACTACGTATACCCACGCATTTCAGTTTTCTTATGCGCCCGTCCAATTGCAGTCATAGGAAAAGAGCTCGAGGAAGGCTTCCATGCATATGTACACAGGGTCCCTAATGCACAGTGTGGACGCGTAGGAGACCCCCCTGGCAGTCCCGGGATCTCGGAATTGTACAGTACTCTACGATACTCCCCCCTCTCAATGGAGGCCCCCAAAGGAGGGGGTGATTAGCAGCGCGCTCACTGCTTGGTGGCGCCAAACTATCAATCACGCCCCACGTCTTTTCAGCTTCCCTTGTTCGCGCTTCAAGGGGTGGGAGCGGTGATGACCTGAGATGAGATAAGTTTCTTTACGAACTGCCGCTACAGAATTGGGAGGGATCTGGGAAAGGGGCCCCCCGATGCAGAGCAGATGCAGTGATTGCCACCAGGACGAGTGGATGCGCACGCCACAAGATGATGAGTCGGGAAAGTTCACAGCGCGATCTATCTCGAGTCACTCCTCAAACCCGGGAGGTGGCACCAGCTAGCCCTTCTCGCCTCGCTCGGCGCCCATTTCCCTGAGTGGAGCATTCCCCCTTGCTAGCAAAACGAGTACTGCGACCAGTCTCCCTTACTACGCCGTATTAACTGTGGCACAAGAACGAAAGTGGGGTTCGCAGATTCGCACGGAATTAATAACGTCCCAGCTTTTGCTCACCGCCTCAATCCAGACCGCGTCCAATGCCCCTGTCTCTTCTGGTCTCGGAAGATGCGACCAGGGATCACGAGACCAGCACTGTGATTCCCCTTTCCCGCTGCCGCGAACTACTGTCATGCAATTACTCGTACGGCACACACAGCTGCGGACCCTCGATTTTTATGTGGCCAACTGCTAATAATCCAATAGTCCACTGCGATGCGCGCGCAAGGCTTGTCATGTTCCTTCGGCCAAAGTAACTAACTTGCTCTCTCCCTACTAGCCTGATCCCGGCAGTGGGTTGAATAGATTGGGCTAGCATGGATCGGCATGCAATGTTACCAGTGACCACGCACCTGGAGTGCCAAGCGACGTGTAGCATCTGTGCCTGTCTGTGCTTCTTATCCCTATCCCTTCCCAATTCCACTTGTATTTGGCTGCTAGGAGTACTCATCCTGTACATCTCGTGCAAGCATGAGGTACTTACCAATGTGGAGTATATTCTGTAGCAGCACCGTTTATACCCAAATCCCGTGTCCCATCTAGATTATCCCGTCTTTTCACCCGTATCCCAAACTTCTCCCCCCCCACAGACAAGAATCGCCCTAACACCCATCTGAGTATTCCGCCTCCAACACTCTCTCGAACGATTCACATCTCCGTCTCATTGGCGGGCGCACACTCACCTTGGCGCCTCTTCCACTTCCCTTCCCCTCGGAGATGGTGAGTGCGTGCTCATCATACCGATCGGGCAATCATCCCAGCGCCGGCCCACCTGTGTCTCCAAAAAAGAGCTTGCTCTCGTATTTCTTGCGTCCGAGCGCGCGCGTGCAAACCAGCCACGCCGTGATCTGAGCGTCCATCACCGTATTTCCACCCTATATGTACTGCAGAACGGGAATACCATCCCATCCTGCACTGGTTATGCGCGTTGGCTTGTGGGGGATCGCTGGGAGAAGGATCGTGACAAATGGCTGTTGGGGAGGGGAGCAACAACTGATGCCTTGGGGTGGGGGTCACGCCTGCATTACATATCCTGCGCTCGTGGTCATGTCATCAAAAAAGGGATCTTCTCATCTCCCAGCGGCGTGATGGCCAGTCCTGGAATCGGGAGCTGAGTTGTAAGGCTGGCTGAGTTTGCTCGGTATGGAATGTCCGGCACCGCGAACCTTGAGAGTGTACTGTAAAGTTGCTGTTCTGTATTTTATCCCCATCCGGCTTCTCTCCGGCTCCGGCAACTTGGGTGAGCGCCATCTGATCTACCGCATGCCAACCGTTGGCGCCGGCGCGCAAACAGAGCTGACGATTCAAGCCGGTCACGTCTCAGGTCGCATATCACATATCACATATTCAAACAAGGGGCAGGACCATGAAGAGAGAAGCACGTCGTGTTAGCTTAGGAGGAGTTGTTCCCGAGAGCTTCCCCCCCGGTCAAATGGGGCCCTTGGCACACGTAGGCCGCGGTGCTGCCCAGCGAGTCGCGTTGCTTCTTTGAGACGCTGTCATATTACTATAGTACGCTGTCGTGGACCAACACCCAAAGGCGGCTAGGCTGAAATTGTGCGCAAACAAACGCCAACATGGGAATGAGAAATGGATCAGCAGAAATCAGACGAGACGCGCAGGATGAGTAACACATATGGGGCCGGCATGCACGCCAGCCACAGGCTCGGAATGTATTTGTGACATACCGAGTGGTGTCAAAGTTGGGTAGCGCGATGCGATACCCAAAGTTGAGATGAGACACAAACAATTGGAGATTTTTTTTTGGGGCGGGGGGGGGAGGAAGGGATCCGCTTCACCGGGGGGTCCGTTCTGCCAGCCCCTTGGACGTGCTTCTTGTTTGATCGAGCCCCGCTTCCTTCTTGCCCCGGGGCCCCGAACAAACAACATGTCGTCGCCTAGGATCCTTGTCTGCCATGCTCCGTAAGGATACATGATCTGGAGTTTTCTGGGTCACTGGACCTGGAGGCGCCACTCTTCAAGGCTTATCCCTTTGTGCAGTGCAGTATCATGTTGTGCAGAATGATTTTGTGCAGCTGTTTGATCTTTGCAGAGCTGGCTGGATACAGTCACTGTTTGTTCTGCTTATGATGTGTGTAGAGTCGTATGCCTCAGTTTGCCATGCACGCCTCATTCGACCCTGATGATCATGATGGGTGCAACGGTGCTGTACTCTGCATGCACTATACAGAGAGCAATGGGGGGATATCGACAAGAATGACCTTCGGCGCGCCTTCTCCTTTACCGGACAGAGCAAAAAAATTCCTTCTTCCCCTTCCCGGTGGCTGACCCCATCCCATAGGACATAGGACGGAGAAGGGGGGGGGAGCGGCATTCCCTTTCCGCGCCACCCGAACCTGATATCCGTATACGCGTGCACAGCATCTCATCCATCTCCTCTGCCTTATGCCTGACCACCTGCTTGCTTTCCCAGCGTGGGTGAAGGGCGGTGATAGGGCGCGGCTAGGGGTAAATGAATGTGGTTCCTCGTTGCTTCCCTTCAGCCCATCGACTCCCAACAAGTGTCAGCTGATGGATGAAGTATGGTGAGGTACATACAGTGCTGGTCTGTAGTGTGCTTCTGCGCTGTGCAGTGCTTGCTCCAAGAGGAGTTGGATTGGGTTATTTCGGGGATACGGGTACAATAATGGGTCAGAATGCTGACGACAAAGAAGTCACATGGGCGCCTTCCCATCGCACTTGCTTTTCCAAATATGTACACCCGAGAATAATATATGTACTGGCCGTGTTGTTGTCGCTGTTGTTGTTTGGTGGTTGGTGGTTGGCAGTTGTGTTCCTGTTGGCTATTGGAAGGAAGAAAGAAGAATCTCACATGGCGGACATACATCGCGGGCATCACATCACGGACGCTGTGACACCAACAGACCCCTGCTACCTCAGTGAGTTTTAGTGCAGTTAGTTGCGGTTTGGTGATCTTTAGTGGTACCCAGTGGTGTCAGGGTAGTGAGTGTTTAGCGGTGTTTACCGGTATTTAGTGTGATGAGGGATACGTCACCGTCGAATCTTCACATCACACACACATCGTTCACATCGTACACATCGTACACATCTCACACATACATATATCCCACAGTAATCTCCACCAATGCACCAACCCAACTCATGTACCTTACAAGGTTTGTCTTATGTACACATATGCATGCATATCAAAAACAGTGCCGTATCGTCTACTAATCCTCCCAGATATATGTATATTATATGCATCATTATATGCATGGGTTGTACTGTATGTACAATACAATATCGTCGATATAATGGACATATAGTGGGGGATTTCATATGTATTCTTCACAATACTACAGGTAAACTTCATACTACACAGCCACCCACATTCACTTATATGGTACTTACTAACCAACCTGCAGTACGTCGCTCACCCCTTGTTGCTCCTTGTTGCTCCTTGGAGCTCCTTTTTCCTCTCCCTCTTGGCTGGCTTCCTGTCTTCCTGGACTTCCTAGCTAACGCCGCCAAATCAGGCCCGCCAACCAGGGAGAAAGTCCGCCGAGCACCCCAGTACTTGCCTTAGCACCGCACATACAAGTGCCGAAAAGTACAAGGAATCGTTGATCTCAATCCCCGATCAAAAAACGAAAAAATTAGGAAAGAAAGTGCCGTGGCCCGGTCAGTGCTTCCTCCACCCCTTACCTGCTCCACCCCTCCCCCTAACCCCTTCGCTCTCAGCATGGCCCCCGGTACCAGGATCTCACCAGAGCCGGAAAAGGTAATCTGGGGGCGGAGGAACGATACTAAGAGGAGTGGCTAATCCCGGTCGTCACATCCGCTCGGAACGCGCTACCAACTGTGCTCACCGCGGTGCGTCCCCACCCCCAATTTTCTGTCTACCTGTCTCCTGCCTCCTGCCGGCCTCCACTCCCATCCGCTCCTCCCTCCACCGCAATGTCCGCCCCAACATCACTAGACCTGTTGATTATTTCCCATTGGCGATGGGGCACTGTCACACATCCGTGTTGGCACCGCCTGCACCACCCTGGGGGTACCCAGTCGGCAGGGACGCCCCATTCTCAGTCACAAAATGCGGCCCTTGCTCCCCACGATAAGATGGCATCCATTTCCACCTCAACCCTTTTTTTTTTTTTTTCGATGCATGGTGATTGATCTTCATACTCTTCAAGATTCTCCAATATTCTCAAACGCTATCATCCACCTTTCATCTTACGCCGGCACACTGCCGTCTGTGACTGAGACAATCAGGATCTGCTGAGGATCTCCTGCATGGTTTGAGTGCTCGTCTGAGAAGTCAAGCCTTTATCACCAGCCCATATAGCAAACACCAACCCTATATGAAAGCCGCCCTCCGCACAAATACACAATCACCAACTGCCTACCACCCCTCGCCAACTTCGTCTGGTTCAACCTTCAATTTGCTTCATAGTTCGAGAGTAGAACTCTCTAATCCGGTCCTCGTCAACATCACTGTATTTCTCACATGAAGTCGACGATGGACTCAAGGCGGCCCGGCACGATGGGGGGCTCAAAGCCCTTTCCCTCCAGACAACTATTCATTCTCAGTGAGTCTTCAGAAATGGCACCTCAGTAACCTAAACAGGCTTTATGCCTCTCTCACAATGCGATCACTAACATGCTCAACAGGTCTCTGTCGGATATGTGAACCGATAGCCTTCATGTCGATTTTCCCATACATATACGCCATGATTGAGTCCTTTGGATTTAAAGAAGGAGACCCAACTATTTCCATGTACGCTGGAGTGGTCACGGCTGCCTTTACCTTTGCGGAATTCTCGTCCGGCATGCTTTGGGGGAAGCTCAGTGACCGGATTGGACGGAAACCAGTACTGTTGACGGGTCTTGCGGGGACAGGATTGAGCATGCTGGTCTTTGGATTCGCCTCAAACATCTACATTGCAATTATTGCAAGGGCGTTGGGTGGTCTACTGAACGGGTATGTCACTCATAATCCTGTACTTGAACCAAATTCTAAAAGATGTGTGGCAGAAACATAGGAGTCTTGCAGACTACGGTGGCAGAATTGGCTACTGTCAAGGAGCATCAGCGTCAGTACTTGTCCGCCAAAATTACGTTATCACATATTAACTCGTCAATAGCTCGTGCATACTCGATCATGCCATTTGTCTGGAGCTTAGGGTCCATTTTGGGCCCTGTTCTTGGTGGTGCCCTCGCAGAGCCATGTAAAAACTATCCTAGCCTATTCCCACCAGGAACCATCTTTGAGCGATTCCCATTTCTCCTGCCTAACCTTTTTTGCACGTCGGTGGTGGTACTTGGCGTCTTGGTTGGATTCTTCTTGCTTGAGGAGACGCATCACGAGAAGAAGTACGAGAGAGACGCCGGCGTGGAGTTGGGCAGACGCATTCTATCCGTATTCCAACGGACGGAGGACCTGAACGACCTGAAATCCGAGAAGAGCCTCGCATTGATGTCTGAGACTGAGTTATTGATTGACGACTTTGAGCAATTGCCACGGTATCAAAGCACCGAAGGATCACCGCAGATCCCGATCGCTGCTCCGCCAGAGATTCTGGATATCATAAGTCTCGATAGCAACGACTCAAAGCCGGAAAAAGAAGCCCCCTTGAAACCGTTCACGCGACAGATCCTTCTGAACATTGCTGGTTACGGGATTCTAGCTTAGTAAGTTCGAAATACTGTCCCCTGAACGTTCAAGGCTGACCATGATAGCCACACCATAACATTCGACCAACTACTCCCCGTTTTCCTTGCCGACCCCGGAACAAAGGATGCTGTGATTGAACTGCCCTTCAAATTCCTTGGCGGCTGGGGAATGAACACCAAAGATATTGGTTTTATCCTCATGGCACAAGGCGCTTACTCCATGTTCGCGACCCTCGTCCTCTTCCCCTATGCAGTCAAGCGCCTGGGACCTCTCAACCTCTTCAAACTCGTCGCCTTCTCCTACCCCATCCTCTACGTTGTAACGCCCTACGTCATCCTACTACCCAAACCCTACCGCCTCATCGGCCTCGTCCCGCTACTGGCCTGGAAAACAACCTTCGCCAACTTTGCCTTCCCAGCCACGAACATCCTGCTCGCCAACACAGCGCCCTCTCTCCTCCTCCTCGGCACCATCAATGGCGCCGCCTCTTCAACAGCGAGTTTCTGCCGCGGCCTGGGACCTATCATTTCCGGATCGCTGTACTCTCTCGGCTTTCAAGTCGGGTACTTCGGCATCGTGTGGTGGTTTACGGCAATTGTTTCCATGGCTGGCGCCGCGATTGCCATGCGGATGTCTGAGAAGGGCTTTCGCAAGGACGTGGACGACTTGGTAGAAGACGACGAAGGCGCCGTCGTATGATACCATGGACCAGCCAGGCCTAGCGGAGCTACTGATGCCGCCGGCTTGGTGGCTCTTTTGACGAGTTATGAGATTCTCTTATCTGGTTGTCGTCGGATTTTTAGAGGCGATAGCACCACCAAGCATTTTTCTGCGCGCGCGCGAGATCGCCATTTTTTGTACTCTTTTTTATGCGCTTTCTAGATACCATTGAATTTTTTTGGAGGCGCGGTGATGAACCGATAGCGCAGAGCTCTTTTTACCATTTTGGGATGAGGCGGGGATATTATGACAAATTATCAAGGGATGGAATGGGAATACTGGGTATGCGCATGCAATGGGATGAGACAGACCCGGCGAGACTGGTTAGAATGGGAAAGTGGGAGAAGGGACAATGGGAATTTATGAATTATGTCGCCGTGGCTATGGCTGTCTGCAGGAGTTTGTGCAGGTGTTGAACGGATGGGATTCGACGGGACATTTGGTGGGGGTGAACGGTCGTTCATAATAGATATATTAGATGGATTTTTACAATGGAATAGTCGCAAGACTGGGCTTCTTCGAAACTTATTGTGCTCTGTCTATATACCGTGCCTATACCTATGGACGTGTCTAAGTGTGATTGGTAGGGAGGGGATTTGGGTGATGGAATTGTGTGGTTATAATTCTTTATTCGTTGGTGGTTTTTTTATTGGTTGGGATTTGATAATTGTTGGATTTGTCTCAACGATCGGAGGGAAACTAAAGCGAGGACACCTCACATTGAACCACTCGGGATGAGGCGGACGTGACGGAAAACGTGGTGCAGGGCCTAGCACTGGTACAGTATTTATAATAATTACAATTGCTAGAGTACTTGAACCTTCTTTGCAGACGTATACTGTAGACTTGATAAAGTTTTTATACTACACTATTAATAAAAATCACTTAATCCGTCTACATAAAATTGTGGTAGTGCGAAAATGGGGCGATGAGACACATCAACGAATCCATTAGGCAAATTAATCCCGACATTTTGCTCATTGATAGTCCTGTCCTACATCGATCACCTGTCTCTCCCATGCGGCTACCTAGAATGACGATGGCGATAATACAAGCTATATACTAACAGCGGCATCGTCTACTCCCTTATCTTCTGCCACGACACCCCACGACACCCCCTATATCAAGCTAGTTTATAAGCCGGCGATGCCTCTGCCGTCTGGTGTATAAGAAATAATGCCTTGTGCAAAGTTAGGTATATCGAGGAGGGAATCACGCCTGAGTCAGCTGCACTTAGCTTTGTCCGAGATCAGCAACCTAGCTTCGAGGCGCCAAAGTTTATACACCATGCGTTTGGTAAGGACCGATTATACTCGTACCTCTCTCTCCAGCGAGTTCTCGGCCGAACGCAAGTTGCTGCCTGATCAAGTCCGAATGAGTATTACAGTAGTCACCGCTTACATCTCCGCTATTAAGTTAATCCTCTTGTGGAATACAGTACTGTAAATATCACAGTGTGGTGTCTTTTGGGGTACCATATCCCTCTTAGAATGTCGTTGAATATATAGTGTCAAGTTGGCTATATCGACGATCGTGAGATTACTGTGGTTCTTTATACCCCAGCATGTACGAATGGAACCCAATGGCCCCCAATGCACGCCTAGCCTTGCCTAGCTTCATAAGGAAGGCCAACTTTCTCTATAGCCAACCACGTTACACATTAGCATGTTAAGATAATAATATCATCACTTGAGGCTTGCGAAGGAGCCGAGGAGTAGAGCGAAGGAAGGAAGGAATGATAGCGGCATGTAACAGTATCAAAAATCACTGGCCGTCGATAGACGGCATGGGATAAGAAAGAGGGGATCCCCAAAATATATCGGATCTTTAATAATATATCACGCTCGAGAGGGTGGCTTACGCACGGCTTTTAAAAGATGATATGCTCCCGCTATCTCGTCGGCGCGTCTATTGTGAGCCTCGCAGCCGCGATCACTCCCTACAGTAGTACGTGCCTCTTGTTTACCCTCTTTGAATGTTTCTGCGACTAATTTATGGTTACACAGACAAGAAATGCGGTCCTGCCGAGATGCCCTATAATGCGACAGATGCGGAAATTTTCTTCGATGACACAGATGATGCAGCCTTGTTTGTCCGCTGCGCAGAAACCACCTACAACTGTAGTGGCACACTCGATAATCCAAGATGGTTCACGATTGATAGCACAAATGAGACTGTTCCCGCCAATTGTTTTAGGGGGCTACGCGACTTAAAAACCTCTCCTAACTACACAGGGCCGCTGGAATTGCCCGGCTTAACAGGACTATATGAATATGAGACCAGAGGATTCTATGCTGGAGACTATAGCGAAACCGGCCTCATCCATCCCAGCAATATCACTAGCATCGATCTACCCGACCTTGTGAATATCACCACCGACATCAAAATCGAAGATGCGGATATGATCACGAGCTTGAATTTTCCAAAACTCAGGGAGGTTCATGACATACGTCTTAACCTTTCGGGAGGCCCAGCCATCAACCTGACTTTTCCAAGTCTAACCGACGTCAATCGAGTTGCCATTTTTGGCGAAATCGATGCGTGAGTGCCGCCTTACCCCTCCCCGCCCCGAACCCACCTCGCTTTCGAGCGGATAAGACTAATCCGACACCCTAGTCTTGATTTTCCCGTTCTAAACGAAACGAGGAATGCACTTATCGTCGTTTCGACTGGGAATCTTGATTGCACCGCTTTTGGGTTGAGCGTGGTGAACACGACTATTTCTCGCGATACTAGTCAAGTAATCTGCGAGTCGAGGAAGGGAAGATTTACCTTCGCCGACTTGTTCGCCGACTCGCAGCCCGACGACAATAGCGGCGCATTCAAGATCCGAGGGGGTTTCCTAACTTTGACGGCTCTTCTGGCGTGTATATTAGCGCTGTAATGGAGATTCTTGTTTCGCCCCACCCCACCTCCTGATCCTCTCTCTCCCTCCGGCCGCGGCTCTTCAACTCCGGGGACCGAAATAGTATGAACTTCTTTGCCATTCTCGCCAATAGTAACTGCATAGACACCGTTTGCAGTACCAGATGGAAGGAGAAAGGGTTTGTGTCACAGTAGCCACGCCAAAGGCAGTAACGATATTGAGGAAATGCATACTGGAAAATGGAGTGCGCGATTTGAGGATGATTAGAGGAAATTTGGATATCGCCATGGAGGACAAGCCGAACTGGGGAAAGGTTGGTATCATCGACTTCGAAACTGCTGGTTTACTTGCCTTGGAGCTGGATCAGGACCAAGTTTCGAATCTCTAGCGGGGTAGGGGCAGTCGACATTACTTAATTTCACTTGAAGGGGATATCTATACTTGATGATGTATAGAGGTTTATACGTCGCTCTGGACACATATGTTCTAGAAAGGAAATACCAAAAGCAACATTTTTTTTTTTTACCAAAGCGTAGAAATATGAGACCCTTTTGGTAGGAATAAGCGTATACACCGTTTTCCCCACCAATTACCCCTAAGTCCGCCCTTATCACGCCCTGCATGTCCATGGGGTAGACTAGTTTGGACTTGCAATGATTTCCTTTTACCCCGACAGTGTAGTGAAATATGTCTATTCCAAAGTATATGGTGGTTGTTTCTATCTATGCACATGCCAAAAATCATCTCATGCCACGATCTAGCCACTTACTCGAACCCATAAAGCCATGCCATAGCAGTGGGCGTCTTCAATTTCACACCACGCTCCCCACCATCCTAGCCGCTCAAGATCACTCATCCCCATAATCCTCTATCTCCTCTCCGGCTCCGTCTCGTCCACGTCCTTAATCTCCTCCCCTCCCGGTCCACTACTCTTCACTCCTCTAACATCCTCATCCACCTCCTCCTCACCCTCCTTACTCCCAACACTACTCGCCTTACTCACATCTGCCGTCGCTGGACTCTCAGTCCTCAACCCCAACTCCTTCCCCC
>JPJV01002385.1:0-15153 GCA_000750745.1 Pseudogymnoascus sp. VKM F-4281 (FW-2241)
CCCCCCCCCCCCAAACAGTTGAGGAAGGTTACTGAAGATAGTTCTAGGCCCCTTCACAAGGGAGGTGTCGCAAGTCCTCAAGATCAGGAACCCGAACCTTACTCCAGTTGCATTCAAGGTATTACATCCACCCAGGTCCTTCAAGATATATTGCTGACCCATTTAATCTGCAGGTCAAGACTACGGCACCAAAACAGTATGCGATCCATGCGACCCCCCAATGCGCAACCTCGGCCATGTCATATTAACGAACATCTACAGGTACTGTGTCAGACCAAACTCTGGCAGGATAGAGCCGGGCAAGGAGGTTGAGGTTTCAGGTTTGTTCAGCTCCGCGCACCCGAATATGCGCTGTCCACTAACGTTGTACAAAGTCCTTCTACAGGCCATGAAAACCGAGCCACCTGCGGATACAAAGTGCCGCGACAAGTTCCTTGTGCAATCTGTGGCGGTCACTGCGGATAAGGAGTTCACCAACATTGCTCAGATCGTAAGACATTCCTGTCCCACCCATCATCTGGGAGAAGCCCCCTAACCTCGCGCAGTGGCAGCATGTCGATCAAGCAGAGGCGTCGTCGGTCCAGCAGAAGAAGATCAGAGTCATCTTCCTTGCGGAAGAGAGCGCCGGCCAGAATCTACCCGCTGTTTCCACACCTCTTAGGAACGGTGTGAACACCAGTGGCCTTGTAAGTCCCCTTTACCGGCTCCTTCAGTCGAATGTACAGTTCTAACTTCTGGCCTTCCAGAACGATACCACTCCCAATACGGCGGCTCCTCAATACCATTCCCCATACCAAGAAGAATCCGAGAATCTAGGAATAACACCTCTTTCCGAAGCCACGGGCAAGAGATCGGTCTCTGACTCCAAATCTTCACAATTCGGGGGTGAGGGCTCTCCGCAACCCGCCGAGCCTGCTGTATCAAAGGCCAATGCCAAAGACAACATCAAGGCGATCCCAGCTGCCGTCCCTTCCGCTCTCCCCAACTCAGTCGAGGAGCTCAAGGCTCAGCTGTCTCAGGCACAAGCCACGATTGCCTCGTACGGCAAAGAGGGTGGCTTGAGATTACGCAAGGCCGGCAATGCCATGGGTGTCGACGAAGTCGCCCCAGCAGCACAGGCCGCAGCCAGAACCACAGTACAGGAGGGAGTCCCTGTTCATATCGTCGCGGCGCTGTGTCTCCTCGCCTTTCTCATCGCCTACTTCTTCTTTTAGACTGAATATACCCCAACGCGTACCTGGCGATTCAGACCATGTTCGAGGAGTTCCGGGGTGATGTGAAGATGGGGGATTGTAGCATTTTCAACCTATACGCGCAGACGCTACGTGCTCTCCGGCTTACGACTTGGGATATGAAAGCTGAAGCTGCTCAGAGACGCCCGTGTCATGTCCATTACACTGGCGTGATTTTGGCGAGATCACTGCGTGACGAGAACACAAGATCGTCTCCTTTTTCTATTATGTACTTTTAAGGCCCTACGTACAAGATCTCGAGCGAGTGCGGTGGCTAGGTTACTGGTAATGCGTCCACAGTACATTGAATGCCCTGCATGAGCTTCGTTTTTCCTACATACCGGCTCCAATTCCTTTTTATGGTTCTTTCACCACCACAGCATATCTTTTTTAGGTTCTTTACGAGGAGGGAGGGGATTCACTCATGATCATGGTTCCATAATTCGAATACGAGTCATCGATCCTGATAAAACTTGAAATCCTTTATATTGTGAATTACGTTTGGCTTATGCAACTACTCTACCTTTACAGTGAAACCATGTACAAGTACAACTAAATATGAAAATGGCCACGGGCATATACAGTTCGTATATCGTATCTCATCACGCCTGGACCTCCTGTTCAGTCCACGCCGCAGCAGCCCCACCACCCACCTTACGACCCCCCTCCTTCCTCTTCACCCTACAGCTCATGCCCACCTCCTTATCCCAGATGAACTGCCAAATGACATACACCCAGCTCTCATGCCTCGGCAGATCCTCATAGAACTCCTTAGCAATCTCATACACGGCTGGCAGACGGCTCCACGGCACGGCCGGGAAATCATGGTGCTCATTGTGCAGCCCTACGTTCCACGTAAAGAAGTTCAGCGGGCCGTAGTACGAGTACGTCTCCGGCACGGGGGTATCGAGTTTGGTGCGCGGGTCGCGCGCCTCCTTCGATAGGTGCGCGAAGACGTAGTGCTCGGCGATGAAGTGGCCGGCGAGGGGGTGCAAGCTACCCGCCAGGAAGCTAGAGAGGATGAAGTAAAGGAGGGCGTTGACGCTAGCGTACTTGATGAGGCAGATGTCAAAGGCGACCTGCACAGCGATGTTGAGGAAGTGGATGCCCGTCAGCGGGATCTGGTAGATCATCATTGGGCGCAGAGCGTAGAAGAGGATCTGGAAGGTGCAGAAGAAGCTCTTCCCGAGGATGGAGTCGAGGAAGACGGCCTCGAAGGCGGTGGGCATGTCGGTGTCGAGGCCGTCGACGCCGAGGGACTTGTGGTGCGTGAGGTGGTAGGGGCGGAAGGAGGCCGAGTACGGGATCCCGATGGGGATGTTGGCGAAGATGGCGAAGAGGCGGTTGGCGAGCGGGGAGCGGAAGGCGAGGTTGTGGCTGATTTCGTGGATGGCGAGGAAGCAGTTCTGGTTTGCGGTTGCGCCGATGATGTACGCTGTCAGGAAGAACTTCCAGGAGAAAAAGGGCGTGTCGCGCAGGAGGTAGGCGCAGGTTACTTGGAGAGCGACGACGCAGGCGACGATGTACTTGGTTAATGGCTCTGGACCGCATAATTTGGTGACCTGGGTGCTCTGTCAGTAGCTGGAGGAGAGGAATGAGCAATTGACTAGCCGTACCTCTGGATGCGCCTTGATAATGGCCATTCTCCGCGTTCGGTGAGGTTCCTCGGTGTATGTCCAGAAGAAATGCTCATATTTCTCGTCATCTTTGGGTGTTGACGCGGCCTTTGCCTCCCCATTCCCCTGGGCGGTCTTCAAGTTGACAGCATTGCCGTTGGCTTTCGACTTCGATTGCACGGTCGTCGCTGTAGAAGAAGCCATGATGGTGCCTGTATTAATCGACGCCGAATTTGTTCGATGTCGAATTGCTACAGTTGCAGAATCGTCGAGGTGGCGGAGAAGGATATCTTACTGTACTACTTGTAAGACCCTGCAGGGTTGATACGAAATGACCCACGCGAATCAATTCTCTCACACTTGACACGTGATACTAATTATGTTTTGGGACGCTTGATGGTACTGTAATGTATTAAATGATTTGAAAAGTAGATGGATTTATTTCTAGATGAAGGAGAGCATTTATTTCTGTGTTTATACGTGAAGGTACATGAATTAATGTGTTTTGGAAGTTTATTTCATGCTCCGTGATGACCTAAATTATAGCCACAACGTGGCTGCCCGTTCCTTGTTCCTGGATCGTAAAGATCTAATCTTATCGGACAAGGAATCGTCCAACCCCCGCACCACCAATAGGACAAGGTAACATTAGGCTTGCTGCGAAGACAGAACGCATCTTCACTATTTCAGCACAGAAGACTTTGGATAAAGGTTTGATCGTTTTATCATTGTAACAGGTTAGATCAAAACCAAAAAAAAAACGGATCTGAGAATACCTACGCAGATTTGTTGGACAGTCGAGTATTTCGGCGCCATATTAAACCCTGCCAAAGCGCGGTGATTGATCGATAGGGAAGACAGCGCGACGTTTTTCCCAAATCCGAGTCTGGGTTACTTATACACGTACCGCAACAACTAAAAATGTGGATCCACACCCGTATGCGCGTATAGAGTAACCATTTAAATATCCGACAACGTACAACAGTTTGGAAAACTACGAGCCGTCTGAACCGGATTTTAGAGGGTAATGGCCGGCGAGCCATTATCAGCTTACTGGAGATCGTTTTATCATTGTAACAGGTTAGATCATATTCTTTTCTTCCCAATACGCCTCATAAAAGCATGAGCATTCCGAATGCCGTTTATCTCTAGATCGCAACACCACCATCCATATCCGCATCCTTCAATTCCATGTCGGCCAAATCCTCCACCAGGCCAGGCACCTCCTCATCAACTCCCTTCCATGCCCTCGCATCCCTTGGCCAGACTCTCTTGTACAGACTGACTCCCACGGAATCCTGCGGGTTAATCTTGCCGTCGAATGTAGCCTTGAAGTATCCGTGCGTACCCAGCGGCTCCTTGATATATCCACTGCGGCCACGCTTTGTCCATAATTGCAGGGCCTTGAACCACTCCACGTCTTCGCGGTTGAAGAACATGTAACGGATAGTAACGAGCTTCTTGTGGATCTTGAATGGATGGCCAGTAAGGATGATGCGCTTGGCGACAACGCGGGAAGAGGATGGAGGAAGAGATGTGCCTGTCCCAATGAGAATGAGTGGCATCTCTGCTGCCTTTGGATCCGCAGCCAAAGCTTCTGGCGACGGGCGAGTAAAGAATAATGCAGGAACGGAGCCCCAGGTGAGTGGTCCGATGAAGGATGCCACAGCCGAGCGACCCGGGTGCAGGAAGCGATCGAACTTGTGGACGTTGTTCTGAGGGTTGCCAGCTTGCGAGAAGACGGGGTTGATAACGAATCTCCTTGGGCCCACTTGCATAATCATCTCTTGTTTTGAGCGGATGGGCTCTGGGTAGTCTGAGCTGAGCGTGATCTTGAAGTTCAAAACTGCTCGCTTGTGTTCGTGGCGAAGCAAAGAGAACATGGTCGCTGGCTTGGCTGCCTTGAAAGACTCGCGAAGGCTCAGGGGGACGTTTCGCAGGTACACCTGGACGCGTGTGCCAGCTGGGACACCACCGATGAGACCCTCGCGAGTAACACGAGCCTTGGACGAGTTGTAGTCTTGAATTTGTAGTAACCTCCTCCAATCCTCTGGCTCGTGGACTCTATCTTCATCTTCCTCCCAGTGACTTGTCCGTAAGCTCTTGAGACCACGATATCTGGCCAAGCGTTCGCGAGCTAGAACTTGAGGTTGGAGCTCTATCTCATCTGGGAATTCAGCGTCCTCGTCTGCTTCGTTGTTCTTGCTCTTTCTGAAGGCAGCGATTTGTTCCGCTTCCTGCTCTGCCGACCTGTCCAAGAACATCTCCGACTGGGGGTATTCGGATGGAGCAAACTCTGTCGGCTCACGTGGGGCCATCCCCTCAACTCCATCCTGTGGTAAAGCCTGCGTCTCCATAGCCGCGTCCTCTTCTTCAACATCCTCGAAATCCGAGTCCTCGGATCCGTCGTAGCCCAAGTACCACGCAGCCTGGTAATTCGAGGTTCCCTTGGGAAGGCGCCTGGGTGCAGCAGGCAAATGTGTCTCATCGTCTGAGAAATAGTGGTGATCATCAAGTAGCACACCTCGCTTTTCGGTTCCCGCGACAGATACTCCGGTATCCATGTCGTCCATCATAACTTCCTCGGGGGCTAGTTCGTTAAGATCGTCCTGTTCTTCTGTTGGGGTATCCAAGACATTTTCCGCCTCTGATACGTCTGTGTCCACAGCCATATCTTCGGTCTTATGGCTCTTCTTCGTTGCAAGAGGAGCTGCGACGATTTTATCTATCTGGAAACTGCCCCAATCGCCAACCTGAACGAGTCTGTCGGCCTTGAGTCCTTTGCCACGTACAATCCCGGTGAGCACGACATTCTCACCATCGACTTCCGGCCATTGTGCATCCTCAACTAGCATCCAGCTTCTATCTTCGCGCCACCTGACACCCTTTGGTGATGTGGTGCACAACGACCGCATCAAGTTGGCGCACTCTTGCCTTGAGTCTAAGCTGTGAACCTTCTCTTGCTCGGGATGGAAATGTGTGATGTATGATTTCAGGGATCCTTGAACTTGGCCGCGGCGTTTCGGTGGCTCGATTTTGTCCAGCCCTTGTACAACAGAGAACAGTGTGGAGAGTCCCTGACTTTCGATACTTCGTAGAATAAGCTCTCCTAGATCATCCACCTCTTGCTCTGGCGACAAAATAACCATGACAAAATCAGCAATTCTGCAGGCGTCCATGCAAGCAGCTAAGTCCCTCTTCAGAACAATATATTGGATCTTCTGCTTGAACCGGTCGATGTTGGTGCGACAAATACCCTCCTCCGGAATCTCAGCTTCGACATCGAGGCTTCCGTTCAGCTTCTCTACAGCTTTGGCGGCATCTGCATCTTCACAGAGCGGTACAACCGCAATTATTCTCGGTGCGCCCTCGCGACCATTAAATACGCTGCTCTCCCTCAAGTGTTCCTTGTGCTTGGTGAGTTGTTTCTGGCGGGCCTGGTTTCTTCGGTCCAGTTTCGACATAAGTTGCTGGTGAGGAGTTTTCCGAGCTGAGGATCCATCTTGGACCTTGCCTATAAAATATCAGTATTTATTATTTAATGTTGTACCAGAAATCGTACCCTTCATTATCTCCTTCAAGGCACCTTTACTGGACTTGTGCGCCTTGAAAGACTTGTGAGCCACCTTAGTGGTGCTCCTATGCGAATGGCCAACAGTTGCAGGCATTGTGCCGCTGCCTCCGGCTTTGAATCTGTACGGTAAATTTAATGAGGCCAGTTTGACGTGCAGTAATCTCGAATCACTACAGATGTTGGAGGGGCGTCAACGTGGGGAAGTCCAGTCTCTGTCCAAAAAATTATTATCTGTGCGCGAGTCGCTGCCCGATAAGAGCGATTAGATCCCAGAAATCTTGGCAACCAAAAAAGTTCACAATCCAGCCTCTTCATGCGACGGAAGCCACGAACATTTCTCAAAATCACGCCGCCTAAGATTCCGACATGTCGGACGCTGTAGATACAATCGACAATACAGTCACTGAGGTCAGCTCGAATAATGCTGGCCCGATAAGGACGGTACGCACCCCGGCTTTCGGAAAAGATCAAGTATCTCAACTGCGCAGGCGGCAAGAGGCGCAACGAGACTATGGTCGCGGTCGGAGAATACCCGTGAAGGGAGTTAAAGACAAGAAGTTACGAGGAAATCTCAAGCTTCTTGAAAGTAAATACAAAAATGCGACATTGAAAGCAAAGGACGCCGAGATCCTGCTCGAGAACGAGGGGGGGTTCCTCGAACCAGAAAATGATCTCGAAAGGACGTACAAAGTCAAGCAGGACGACATCAGGGGCAGCGTAGCGCTCGAAACAGCAAAGAAGGGGTTTGAATTGAAACTGGATGGCCTGGGACCATATGTGTTCGACTACACGAGGACTGGAAAGGACTTGCTGCTCGCTGGAAGGAAAGGTCATGTCGCAACTATGGACTGGCGCGATGGGAAACTCGGATGCGAACTACAACTTGGAGAGACAGTCCGAGATGCAAAGTGGCTGCACAATAATCAGATGTTTGCGGTTGCGCAGAAAAAGTATGTCTACATATACGACAGCCACGGAGTTGAGATTCATTGCTTGAAGAAGCATATCGAGGTCACCAACATGGAGTTCCTTCCATTCCACTATCTATTAGCTACGGTGGTAAGTCGAGATCAGCAACATTTACAGTCAATCTGCTAATACAAATCAGGGTAATGCTGGTTATCTCAAATATCAAGATACATCAACTGGGCAGGTTGTTATCGAAATCCCGACCCGCCTTGGCTCCCCCACCGCGCTCAAACAAAACCCCCACAACGCAATCCTTCACATGGGTCACCAAAACGGCACAGTCACGCTCTGGTCACCTAACTCTACCACGCCTCATGTTAAACTTCTTGCTCATCGCGGACCCGTTCGCTCGATAGATATCGATCGTGAGGGCCGCTACATGGTATCCACTGGCCAGGACATGAAGATGTCCGTGTGGGATATCCGCATGTTCAAGGAGGTTAACAGCTACTTTACCCGTAGACCCGCTTCTTCCGTAGCTATCTCAGATACTGGCCTCACGGCCGTCGGCTGGGGGACGCAGACCTCGATTTGGCGTGGCCTATTCACCAAGCACTCTCTGGACCAAGAAAAGATCCAAAGCCCATACATGGCTTGGGGCGGTGAAGGTAAGAATATTGAGCGGGTGCGCTGGTGTCCGTTTGAAGATGTCCTCGGTGTGTCCCATGACGCTGGATACTCTTCGATCATCGTGCCTGGGGCTGGAGAGGCCAACTACGACGCTTTGGAAATCAACCCATACGAGAACACCAAGCAGAGACAGGAGACTGAGGTCAGGACACTGCTCAACAAGCTGCAGCCAGAGATGATCTCTCTCAACCCAGAATTTATCGGAAACCTCAATCTTCAGACTGATGAGCAGCGCAAGGCTGAGAAGGATCTGGATAAGGCACCGGCAGAGCTTTTGGCTGATGTCAAGAACAGAGGAAGAGGCAAGAATAGCAGTCTGAGGAAATACCTCAGGAAGAAGGGTGGCAGGAACATCATAGATGAGAAGAAGCTCAAGATTATGGAGCTGAGGAATAGCCAGAGTGAAAAGAAGATCAAGGAGGCAGAGCAGGAACTGGGACCTGCACTGGGTCGCTTTGCCAAGAAGGGAGGCGCCTGAGTTTGGCTGTAATATCCGTTGGTAGATTTTCAGCTTCTCAGCTTAGCATTGTTTGGCGTTATCAGGGGTGGGTTAGGAGGTATCAGCTAGGATATTGCTGCTTCCATGACAAAGGTATAACAAGAAGAATGACAGCGAGTTAGTTTAAATAATAAGCCTACTCCTTCATTAAAACAAAGTGCACCACAGGAACCTCTTTTGATTGTTCTGCTTGCTCCAAATAACCAAGCCCACAAATAACAAACCAACGCCCATATCTACCCACGTAGTTTACCACACCCGATCTCTCTATGAGAAATCCTCTTCCTTCTCCTCAATTGCATTCTTAATCTTCAACAGAATCGCCGTCTTCCAGTTATCCAACTTGCTCATCTGATCGTACTGGAATAGCTTATCTCCAAACGCCACCTGGTCGCCTGCATCAACTGCCTCGGATAGGTCTACCAATAACTGATGCTCCTTGGTGCTTGCAAACGTAGAGTCCAAAGTCCGATACTTCTCGAAGGCGCGGTTAACAGCGACCATGTCGCCGATTGCTAGTAGACAGAGACCTGACTTCAAGAAATAGTCCTTGACAGACCATTTCATGAGGTTGTTAGCCACGGCAGAGGTGGCCACCTTCTCGAAATTCTCGACCGCTTTATAATAGTCGCCCTCTAGCGCGGCCAGCTCTCCAACCTTGAGGTAAAGCTTATTTGCTAATCTGAACATGCGCATGTTAGTGAGGCTCTGTTACTGAAATAGCTTGGGCTGTTACTTACGCCTCGGCATTATCGCTTTCAAACCAGCTTGCAGCCAACTCGTAGCTCTCGATAGCCTTCTTCTGATCGCCAATTTCTTGTTCGTAGAGTTCTGCGAGATTTTGCTTATGTGATGCTGCCCGACGGAAGTTGCCCTTTCCTGTGTAGTGGTTGATCGCGATGTCTAGGCACCTAGCCGCATCCAGCGGATCCGACTTGCGGTACACTTTGAATGCCTCGACATATGTGTTGGCGGCATCGTCTGGTTCGGAAAGCTTCTGCAACTGGATAGAGGCCGCACGCTCGAACGCTTGGCCAGCTTCCTTAGCTGTGGCGGTGGGTTAACGGGGGTCCTACTTTGTCCAGAGGTATGCGACGTACTCAGCTTCTGCATTCGAAATGCGTTGGCCGCCTGTGTGTAAAGATCTGCTGTGTTTTCCCATTTCTCTCCCCTTCCGCCAAAAAGACTGAATCCTCCGCCAGCTCCTGATGCTGCCTTGTCCGCCTGTAATCGGTGTCAGTCTGAGCTTGTGGTCGTAGCGCTGCCGCGTATACAGGTCGCAAAGGATGGAGCATACCTTCTGTAGAAGGGCACGTGGATCTTGTGCCATTTTACTTCGAGGATGTGATAATCCCTAGGTGTATGATTGTTTATGCGTGTGCTCTGTGTTGTTGAACTTTATTGTATCAAAAGGAGGGGTCGTTGTTCAAATGTCGCACCCTGCCAAGCTTGCCTCTGACGCGGTGACATGGATACTTCCCACCTTTAGCGTCATTTTCACATCAGAATCCCATCAAGGTGCCATGACCAGCATCGAAAGGTACGAATTAACATATTCCAATCGCAAATGGGTGGCTAATGTTATTATAGCTGTCATATATATTGTATATGATGCCAGGAATGGTATGCCTTCGCTCCAGGGCGAGTCTGCGCTTCGCAGCATTGGCATCAAGAGCTAGAACGTCCCCGACAAGGAAATACTCCGCCAAACGAGTATTAGAAAACGAAGCAGACACGGCGGAATTCCTCTCGAAACCCAGCTGGTCTGTTAAATCTCTCCTTCCGTCGGCTTCTGATGCGACTTCTACGCCTTCAACCACACCCGCGCAACTCTCTCACCTCCTCCGATTGGCCGCATTACCACAACCAAAAGACGCTGCTGAAGAAGCAAGCATGATCGCAATGCTAGAATCACAACTTCACTTTGTCAGAGAGATACAAAAGGTTGACACTACGGGTGTAGAGCCTCTCCAGGCTATCCGCGAAGAGACTGAGGAGGCCTTAGCAGAACGTACCATTGGCCTGGAAACGCTCGAAGATGCCTTAGCACAGGAAGAGTTTAAAGGGAAGATGAAGAGGCCAAGGAGAAGGGAGAGCGAACCTCAAGAGGTTGATTACAAGTGGGAACCACTCGCTGCAGCTAACAGAACGGCTGGAGAGTATTTCGTTGTTAAGAATGGAAAGAACTAATTGTAACATTACAAGCAAAAGGAGGCATAAATTCATTGGTATCCTAGCTAAACTCTCATGTATTAAAATTTCACGAAATATAAATAAGAAGCTTCAGAAGTGCATCTGCTCAATCGGCTCATGCAGCTTGTCGTAATCCTCTTGGCCCCCCGCTTGCTCAGACTTGCTATCTATGTTTGCCCCGGGTTGGGACTTCTCTGGCATGTTGTCTATGTTGGCCCCAGACTTATCCTGCTCTGGGATTTCATTCTTGCTCTTCTCGTCCGTCTTAGAAACTGGTTTGACGTCGTCGTCTGTATTGACCTTATCCTGCTCTGGGGTTTCATTCTTGCTCTTCTCGTCCGTCTTAGAAACTGGTTTGACGTCGTCGTCTGTGTTGACCTTATCCTGTTCGGGGTCGTCCTTACCCTTTTCGGACTTCAACTCAGCAATTGGCTTGTCTTCGCCAAAATCAATAAGATCCTCATCAGGATCAATCTCTCGTAGGTTTTCCTCGTCCTCTCTATCAAGCAAGGCAATTGTTTCTGCTTCCTTTGCAACCTCCCCACGGTCAATATCCTCCCAGCCAATCTTCTGAAGGATAACCCCGACAAGATACTGATACCTCAAATGACCAGACACTATACTACTAACATCCACATTCTCGATCCCGCTCACGTCTCCAATCTGTTGCAGGCCAGCAACTCCGAGTTGGATGCTGCTGGTGCGGTACAGGAATCCCAGAATATAGTCATTCTCAGAGTAAACATTCACAAGTCTTCCACTGACAACACTTTTCATAGAGCGCCAGAATGCACCATCTGAAGGGCAAGGCGCTCCTATCAGTACCGCTGATTCGACGAGGCCAAATGCCTTTCTTTCTGCCAAGGACATCAGGCAAGAGTATATCATTCTGGCACCCAAGCTGTAGCCGATTAGAGTAACCGGCCGCTCTCCCTGCGCTTTGTTGATTATTGCATCTGCAAGCACTAGGCCTGCCTTATCCGCTCGGTTCTTTGCAACACTGAATGGGTTGTCCAAAACCTTGCTGACTTGTAAAAAGCTTAGAGGCCAGAGAGCGAACATTAAGCTTCCAAAAATTGTCCGCGAAATGATCTCTTTCTTTGCTACCGTCCATGCCGCAGATTTTAGGACGGACTCCATAGATGTACCAAGGTTCATCAGTGCACCGAGTTCCCACCGGAGGGCGAATATCTCACTCTGGTGACCAAGTGCTCTCCACGGGCTGATAATATCCTCTCTCTGGGTAAGCCACCCACTAATACCGATCGTCACACGCAGTCGTCTATCTTCAGCGGGGATTTCTGCAGTTTTGCGTGCTTTTCTAGTTGAGCCTCGCAGCGGAAGAAATGCAAAGTCCTCAACTTCTTTGGCGTATGCGTCCATCATCTGTCCAGTCATCCTACCGCCATAGGCCCCAAATAGCGCTCCAACTATAACTCCACTCTGTGCCAGTGCTCCGAGGAGGCCCGCTGCAGCGGTTGCGCCGAGTCCAAGGCCTCCCATTATTGTACCAAGTCCGGCTGCAACCAGGGGGGCAGCGAGGCCCCCAGTGATTCCTATCAAAGCAGCTCCTGCAACTCCAGCGAGCCCGACTTTCCACCTTCGTGCCGTTCGGTTAGCTTCGCCCCTTTTTTTGGCTTCTTCTTCGGCTGACATGTGTTTTGCCGCCTCAAGAAGTGTTTGGGCAACTTTGACTTCGTCTTCGGTGAGAATCTCGAGCGGCAGATGGAGTGATGAAGCCATGTAGAGAAGCAGAATTCGGGAATGGGCTTCATAACGCTCCAATGACAGTAGAAGCAAAAGGGTTGAATTCAATATAAGGACCCGCTTCTTCTTCGCCAGTGACAGCAACGTAGTTGAAACTGGTGGATAAAGATGTATAAGAGTAGCGTCAGCCCCGTCATTATCTTCATCAGGTTCTTCGGTATGGGCACTGTCTTTTGATTCTTCATGAAGTATGTTAGTATGTATTAGATGAAATGGAGTAATAAAGAAGGAAATGGGTAGGCACTTTTGAATATATCAGACATTCCAACAACTTTGTATTCTGGTCTCGCCGCCGGTCCTGACGCTGCAGAAACGAAAGTCTTTGATTTCTCCCGCTTGCTATCCGTGGCCTCTGTGGTACTGAGGACATCCCCAACTCTTCCCAATACAGACATCTCCCATTTTTGAAAGTGTTGCAATGCTAACTTCTTCAACTCTTGCAACTTTGGTACCGATATCTCCTTCTCTCGTTTCTCCCGTAAGGCTTGAGCTTTGTCTTGCTCTTCACTTGAAGCCTGATCCTGATCCGCATTCGGATTTCGGCCATCAAGGTTTTTGTCCTGAGGCTTCTCAGACGTAAAAGACGCATCAAAAGTATCCAAAGTCCTCTTTTTCATGAGCTCCATAATATCTGCCACAAGAAGGGTAAACCCCTCTCGCTGCTCTCCAGATAGGAGGGTTTTGAGATCATTTTTCTGGTTACTATCACCATCCTTCTTCCCATTTCCCGCTCTTGAAGACATGTTGATGCTTTTACTGAACGTTACGTTATAGGGTGCCCAAATACAGAACGGGCTTCTATTACACGCCCAGCGTACCTCAGGTTGGTGGTCTGAAATGCGAAGGAGAAGATAAGATAGCTTGATGCTGTAGTTCAGTGTGTTCTCTAGCAAACCAACATTACCGACGTCACCTTACAGCTTGTTCTAATCTATGTTGGGATAAAAGTGTGATGCAGAAAACTTGATTGGAAGCCTTGGGATACAAGGCTGCACTTCCCCGCGATTAGATGCACTCGTAACTCGTAAACATTGACGAGGCTGACAAATACTGTAAGTATCCCCGTAAGTACTCGTATTAGGAAGATATCTAACGAATATTGCTGCCTTATATATTAGGATTGAATGGTTTTAGAGGTTATAGCTGCCTCATTCTTTAGGTATCTATATTATCCATAAATACATAGCTGTACGTACTGTATTATCCCACAATACAGCTTCACTCGTATAATTCAGAACAGCAGACCACTCCACAATCAATCACAACAATCAAAACAATGATCTATTAAAATCAGAGCTATATGCGGCATCTGCCCACAATACACTCCATAAACCATAAACCGCCCCCAATATCACAATAATCTCCCCAATACGCCCAGATGCATCGCACTCACATCTCACATCTCATCACCACTCCATAGGGAATCTGGAATCCTCGAGTAGCGCCGCCTCGCATCGGGAACCAAGCAAGCCACTCACTTCACTACCCCGCCACTGCAAGCCTCTTTAACCAACCCCTCACATCATGGGGCAACAACCAAGAAATCCCACCCAGTCCGGTGACCACCAGCCCGTCACCGACCCAGCCGCCACAGCTACCGCGCATGGCGATAGTATCAATGGTCTCGGGGATGAGCTCAATCCATCCCCCTCACCTAATTTCAAGCTCCTCGGACAGCCAGACCCTGCATTAAGCGCCGGGCAACAAATACCACCCGTCACAACAGCTAATGTGTCTGAGAGCATCGACGTTGTTGATGCTCCCACTGTGGCGTCGCCGACGACAGAGTCCAGGCCCCCAGAGAGCCAGCACCACGAGACCATCCTGCAAGGGGGCGAACCAACAGACCGTGAGTAGTCGCCACAACCCCCAATCCACGCACTCCTCCCACAACCGCGATGAAGGTGAAGCAAGTATGCACGCATACGAAACCACTCGCATAAGTACACCAGCTAACCCATTCCCTCCGCGACTCCAGTTGCCGACCCCGCATTAATCATAAGGACCTCCGCCCCCGCCCCAGCCTCCCTGTGCGACGCCAATGCCCAGCCGACGATCTCCCCATCGTCCCCAGGCCTCACCTTCCCCACGCGCAGCAACAACGACTTCATCGCCTCCTTCCCCCAGACCAGCATCAATAGCAGCAGCAGCACCATGCTCTTCACGCACGGCGCGGGCGCTGCGCACCGCCGCCGCTCCATGGCCAACTCCTCGGCCCTGACCGAGTACGAGGCCGACCTGAGCAGCAAAGACCGCCTCAAGCAGAAGGAAGCCGTGCGCAACATCCTCGCCTCCAAGATTCGCAACGACTGGTCCTTCCCCGACAAAGTCGACGCCGCCGTTCTCGAACCCTCAGAGGCTCTCCCAGAAGGCGACCCCGCCCAGCCAACCAGCTGGATCGAGCGCAGCGACTGGCTGAGCGAGCTCTCGGAGAGCTCAGACAGCGATACCAACCTCGCGCAGACGAGTACCAATTCCACCAGCGGCGCTGAGAAGGCAGCCAAGAAACCCACCACAACCAAGAAGAAGAAGAAAATCAACCCCTTCCGCTTCGACTCCCCTGATGGCGTAGGCGAGGCTCTCCGCCGCAGCGCTGACCGAAGGAAACTCCGCCGCCAGCGAAAGCTGCAGGAGGAACTAGTCTACAACGAGGGACTGCGGTGTTTCACCGCC